>VMDO01006404.1:0-100721 GCA_007922755.1 Pedetes capensis
CTATAGCCTCAGCCTTTTTTTATTTTTATTTTGAAATAGTCTTGCTAAATTGCACAGACTGCCTCTGGCCCCAAACCTGCAACCTGCAATCCTCCTGCCTCAGCTTCTCAGGTAGCTGAGATTTCAGTTGTGCACCAGTGCACCTGACTCTTCTGTTTAATTTTGATGCAGGCACCTGACTTATGACTGATTTTTTTTTTTCTTTTTCCTATTTATTTATTTATTTATTTATTTATTTATTTATTTATTTTCCAGTACTTGGGGCTGGAACCCAGAGCCATACATGCTAGACAAATGCTCTCCCACTGAGCTGTACCCTCAGGGAACACACACACCCTTTTTTTTGGGACAGGATCTCCATAAATTTCACAGGCTGCTTCTGGCCTCACTTTCCATCCTCCTGTCTCAGCCCCCCAAGTTGCTAGAATTGTAGGTGTATACCACAATACCTGGCTATGGTCTGATTCTTTCAGTGAATGTTTGATCTACTTACCGTTTTCTTATGTTGTCATTCCTATCTGATTTGTTCTTGTTTTCAGACACTAAAATAACATTTTCAGAATTCTGCACTTTGAAGATTATAAATTTTAATTTGCTTCTTCATGCAGAATAGAGCAGATGGCCAGTGTGGAAAAAACATTATATCTGACACTACTTTAATGAAAAGAACTTTAAAAAGTTGGTCTCTAAAAGCAGTGCACCTACGTTTACAAAAAAAAGTCATCCAATATTGGATTTTATTGTAAATTGCAGCCCTTAAAAATAGGAGTTTTATAGTAGAAAATGCAACCAAAATGCAGTTATAGCTTACAATCTCCAACTATGATATGCCACAAGACTGGATGCCAAAATGCATAAGGAAAAGAACTCAACCTAAAGATCAAATACTGAAAATGTCATTTTATATACAAAAATAAGGAGGATTTATGTTTAAAATTCAGTTCTGGTCATGTGTTACCCAAACATAGCAACTTCTAAAAATAAATTAGATTCCTATATATTCTTCAGAATTCATAATTATTATATTATGTAAAAAAGTAAATGCAGGGAAGATAAAAACTGAATAAAGTTTTGATTTCAGGTATATATTTTTCTACCATGTATATTATTTTTAGTTTGAGGACATTTGCCCTTTTAGGAATGTTAACAATGTATTGCCATTTTAGGAAGACAAAATACTTAGGGAAAACAAATCATATTCTTCCTGTCACTATAGTTGAAGTCATATCTTACTGAGAAATCAAAGGGTTTTTTTTTTTTTCTCTTTTTAAATGTTTGATTACAAAATCATACACATTCTTAACATACAAGCCCCATAAAAGGATATCTTTGAAAGAAGAGATATTTAGTCCAAACTAGATACTTTCTATGAGCAAAAGTGACTTCTAATTTCTGAAAGTTTAGTAGTCATGACTTCAAATTTTTGTATTTGCAGAAACAAAATCTCTTCCCATTTTTTCATTGTTTATATTAACAACTCTTAAAATATTTTCCTTTGTGAACATGAGGTTAATTTCAAGAGATACTGAAATCTGTTTCATATGGAATAAAGACAAAATAAAGTTTCCCTAGTGTATCTTTGTCTTATTATTGTATCTTTTTAAATTTAAATATTTTCCACATGTGTCCTATAGTATTGATGACAATTTTTTACAAGATGTTGTGGCAAAGCCTCTTAGATGGACCTCACAGTCACTTGGTGAACACCGCGAAGTATGTTTTGTACCCTTCCTCCCATACGTTCTTGTAAAAATGGTACCATAGTCCATAGTGGAATATCATACTTGACTTTCAGGAGACATAATATTGTACTATCAATATGTTTAAGTTAATTGCATTGTTGTCATGTTTTTCTTGTGTCTCTTTACTTTCTCAGGTCTACTATTTAAAAGATGCACATTGCTGCTACCCACCAAGGAAAGACTAAAGTACATTCACAAGATACTCTCAGAAGTAAGATCGTACTTCTGAATTAATTCACAGTCTTTATTTCCAGTAAAACTATTTTATTACTAATGTCTTATTTAAAATCTTTTTACTTTTTCACAGTATTAGGCAGTTGAATTCCAGTCCTCATGCATGTTTTGCAAGCACTCTACCTCTGAACTGCACCCTGAGCCCATTTTTTTACTTTTTTTATTTTGAGTCAGGATCTCACTAAGTTATGCAGGCTGCCTCTGGCCTTGAACTCACAATTCTCCTGCCTACACCTTTCTAGTTCCTGGAACTACAGGCATGGGCCACCACACCCAGCTCCAAAATCTATCTATAACTAGTAGAATTTAATGAGTTAGTACTAAAAAATTGATCAATGATAATCTAATACTTTACCAATACTCAAAGACTATGTAACACAAAACTATAGTACAGTGCAATCATCTCTCTTTATTCACAATTTCAATTACCCATGATCAACTGCTGTGTGAAAATATTAAATGAAGAATGCCAGAAATAAATAATGCATAAATTTTACATTATACAACGTTCTGAGTACTATGATGAAATCTTGTCATCCTTCTCCATCCCACCTGAGATGTGAATCATCCCTTTGTCCAGTATATCCACGCTGTATATGCCACCACCCATTAGTCATTCAGTAGCTATCTGGATTATCATATCAATTGCTATGGTATTGCAGTGCTTATATTCAGGTAACCCTCATTCTACTTAATAATGGCCCCAAAGTGGAAGAGTAATGATGTTGGCAGTTTTATTACAATATATTATTATTATTGTTCCATGTATTATTGTTGTTAATCTCTTACTATGCCTAATTTATAAATTAAACTTTATCATAGGTATGTATGTATAGAGAAAACACAGCACAGTATAAAATATTTTTATCCTTCATAGTAATCCTGAGGAAGTTGTTTTAAACTAGTTATTTAGATATTTTATTAAAATGAAATAATTTCTGGATGTAAAGACTTTATTTTAGACCAGGCATGGTAGCACACACTTGTAATCACAACACTCAGGAAACTGAGACAGGATTGCAAGTTTAAGACCATTTTGGAGCGCCGGGCGTGGTGGCACCAGCCTGTAATCCCAGCGGCTCGGGAGGTGGAGGTGGGAGGATCACAAGTTCGAGACCAGAGGCAGTCTGTGTAATTTAGCTAGACCCTGTCTCAAAAAGTTAAAAAAAAAAAAAAAAAGGGCTGAGGTGCAGCTCAGTGGTCCAGCACTTGCAGAGCATGCAGGCGCGAGACCCTGGGTTCAACCCCCAGTACCGCAAAAAAAAAAAAAAAAAAAAAAAAGATCATTTTGGGCTACTTAGGGAGCTCAAGGCCAGCCTGGGATACAGAATGAGACCCTGTCTTTAAAAAAAGAAAAAGAACCACCAGGCACGGTAGCACACACCTGTAATCCCAGTGGCTTGGGAGGTGGAGGCATGAGGATCACAAGTTTGAGACCAGAGGCAGTCTGCATCACTTAGCGAGACCCTGTCTCAAAAAGTAAAAAAATGGGCTGGGGGTGCAGCTCAGTGGTCCAGCACTTGCAAAGCATGCAAGCGTGAGGCCCTGGTTCAACCCCCAGTACCACAAAAAAAAAAAAAAAAGAAAGAAAGAAAGAAAAGAAAAAGAAAACCAAAACAACAACAACAACAATATACAAAATATTATTATTTAAAAGTACACAAACATAGGGGGTTTTTATTGGGGGGGGTGCAGGGATGCTGGGAATCAAACCTATGACCTCTCAAATGATAGATAAGTACTCTACCACTAAGGTGCAATCCCTGCCTGGAAAGGTGGTCATTTTTTGTTTTCTGGTATTTGGAGAAAAGGTTTCACTATGTATCCCAGGCTGGCCTGGAACTTACCATGAATCCCAGGCTGGTGTTGAACTTGTGTTCCTTCAGCCTCGGCCTGCCATGTGCTGGGATTACAGGCATGTGCCACCACGCCCAGCCTATAAAGTGTTTTTAATGTATATGACAAACCTTTTATAATGTACTTGGAAATGTACATCAATGTGTTTGGGCATAACCTCTATGAAAGACTGAATTTTGCTATACAAATCCAAATGTACATCCAATCTGATGAGTCAGTTCTATACTCAATAGTATACAAACTATTCTCAGATACTCTTTTGTATGTAATATTTTCTTTGAGTTCCAGTCTACATTATTGCAGGAGCTTCCTAGATGATTTTTCTGCCATCCATTTCACCATCCCCCCATCCCATTCTGTATACCAATTCAAGGCATCCTCCCCAAAAGCAGCACATTCATTGAGATAACTTTCTCACTTAAAAATCTTCCAGTGGGCCAGGGACAGTGGCTCATGCTTATAATCCTGTTGACTTGGGAGGTGGGAGCAAGAGGATCATAGATTCAAAGCCAGAGACAGTTTAAGTAATTTAGTAAGACCTTGTCTCAAGATAAGAAATTAAAAATGGGCTGAGGCTGCAGCTCAGTAATAGAGCACTTACAAAGTATATGTGAGGCCCTGAGTTCAACCTCCAAGTACCATTAAAAAAAAAAAAAAGAAAAGAAAAAAAAACTTTTCATGGACCCAGCATGGTGCCACATATCTATAATCCTAGCACTCAGGAGCCTGAGGCAGGAGGATCACAAGTTTGAGGCCAGCCTGGACCTGAGGCAGGAGGATCACAAGTTTAAGGTCAGCCTGGGCTACATAGCAAGTTCTAGGCCAGCATGGGCTATATATAGTAAGACATTGTCTCAAAAACACAACAATTTTTTTTTTAATTGCTACTCAGTTTCGGGCTGGGATTTAGCTCAGTTGGTAGAGTGCTGCGCTGCAGTCTCTGAGGTCCTGAGTTCAATTCCCAGCACCACATAAATGTGAGAAGGGCCTGGCAATCCACTCCCAAGGCAATCCCGAAACAGTCAGCCATTGAAAACCCTACGAGGGTCGCTATGCGTCAGATGCCACCTCGACGGCACCTAACAACAACTCAGTTTCAGCAAAATAAGGCCCAGGATTCAAAGCTGGTATTTAAAGTTCTCCCAACAATGCAACCTTACTTTCTACTTCCTTGAGCCTAATTAAGCTGGTTATATCTTTCTTACCAGGTAAAGATTATTTATTCTACCTCCATAAAGTTTTGACCTTATTTTCCATTTATTATATGTGAGTGCTGCTTTAAAACATTATTTCCATCATAAAGCTTCCATCATAAAGCTTTCTTCATAAGCTTTTCTTTCTCCCTCTCTTTTTTCTTTTTCTTTCTTTTTCTTTCTTTCTTTCTTTTTTTTTTTTCTTTGAGACATGTT
This sequence comes from Pedetes capensis, assembly GCA_007922755.1. Classification (NCBI taxonomy): domain Eukaryota; kingdom Metazoa; phylum Chordata; class Mammalia; order Rodentia; family Pedetidae; genus Pedetes; species Pedetes capensis. The sequence continues at coordinate 5,243 of VMDO01006404.1, forward strand.
CTTACTACATAGCCCAGACTGTCCTTGAACTCATGATCCTCCTGCCTCACCCTCTCCAGTGCTGAGGATTACCGATGTGCACCACCATGCCCAGTTCACTGAATGTTTTTGTCATTCCCAAATTTACTTTCCCCTTGTTTTCATATTGTCTGATATATTTACTCAGTCATTTTAACACTTATACATATTCTAACCTGAATTGTCATAGTAATTTCACATATGTATATCTTATTCTCCTAAATAAATTGTGAGTTCTTTGAGGACAGAGACTTTGTTTCATACTTCTTCTGTAATCTCCATCTATGTAACAATGCTAATCAGAATATATACTGAAAGAATCCATACTAATTTTCATTAAAGTTTAATGTAAAATCATTGTATGGATCCACTGAAAAGCAAGAACTAACAATTGTTCTCTTTACAGGTTTCCTGTTTTAAATTCAGTGGCTGTACATCTCCTATGCAATGTTTAGGATTACCATGTTATGGCATATTTTTACAGGTACATCTTTTAATGAAAGAAGAAAGGAAATGCTTTTTTTTTGTTTTGTTTTGTTTTGTTTGTTTGTTGAGACAGAGTCTCACTGTGTAATTCAGGGTGGCCTATAACTAAATATGTAGCCCAGGCTGGCATTGAACTTGAGATCCTTCTGCCTCAGCCTCGTGAATGCTAGGATTACAGGTACGTGCCACCCACCTGGCAAGGATACTTTTTGAACTGTTAACAAATAGAGTATGGAATCTATCCTTCTATAGCTTAATAGAAGTTATAATAATCTTATAGCTGGGCATGATGGTGCATGCCTGTAATCTCTGTGGCTTAGGAGGGGGAGGCAGGAGGATTGCAAATTCAAGGCCAGAGGCAGCCTGGGTAACTTAGTGAGACCTTTTGCATGCTATGCAAACACCTTGCATCCTAGGCAAGTTCTCTACCACTGAGCTCCATCCCCAGCATATATCTAGTCTTTACAATTGGATAGGGGCTGGGGATATAGCTCAGTGGCAGAATACTTCCCTAGGATGTATAAGGTCCTAGGTTTGATCCTCCGCAGTAAGAGACTAGAAATATTATGAGATGGTATGTATGTGCGTGTGTTTACATATATAGTCAGTTTAAACTCAGACTGGTTACTTAAGGTCTGATTTTAGAAATGAACTGTATGATTTCAAGAACATTTTTGACTGATCTTTATTGTAAACAAAGAAGATAAAAATAATAAATAGCATTTATTAAGGCTTTACCATGTGACAGACACTGTTCTAGATAGTTTACATATACCATCTAATTTAAAACTTATAACAACCTTAGGAGGTAGGCACTGTACCTGAGAAAGTCTTATTCTGTATCCCAGACTTCCAGCCACCAACTCCTACATACCCAATTTCCAGGACTTCCTACCCACCCTCTTCCAAGATAGATTTTTACTTTTTTCAATTTTTGTCTGTATCTCTTTGGAATACATAATACACATGTTTAAAAGGTACAAAATGTATAAGGTAAAAAGTCTCCCTCCCAGACCTGTCCTTCATCTACTAATTTCTTTCGCTAGAAACTGTCACCAGTTTCTCTCCTTCCAGAGAGAATAAAGTTAATATTTTTCTTTGGTGCTAAGAACTGAAGATTAATTTTTAAACTACTGAAAACCAGTTAATTTTGTTTTGTTTTGTTTTGTTTTGTGATACTGAGGGGTTGAATCCAGGGCCTCACAGATGCTTTACAAGTTCTCTAACACTGAGATGCTCCCGCAGCCCATTTTTTACATTTTTTAAAATCTTGAGACAGGGTCTGGTTAAGTTACACAGGCTGTCTCTGGCCTCAAGCTTGTGATCCTCCTGCCTCCGCCTCTCAAATCACTGGGATTACAGGTATGTGCCACCATGCCTGGCTCAGTGAATTATTTTCAGTTGAATTTATGTGATTGATCAACCTTTCAAAATCTGATTACCTATAGTTATATACCACTTGACTCTCCTTTTCCTATATGTTTGACAACATTTTATTATGTTTGAAGATAGTTATCAAGTTTTTCCTAATAAAAGTGTTCTTTATTGTTAATAACGAAAAGTCATAAATAAATGCTCAGAATTGTCACATTAAAATCAGGTCATTATCATTTGTAAGCAATTTAAGTGACAGCTGGGGAGAGGGTCAGAGGAGTTCTGTTATAGTCTTAAAACTAAGCTACAAAGCTGGGCATGCTGGCACGGACCTATAATCCCAGTACTCAGGTGGCCGAGGCAAGTGAATCAAGAGTTCAAGACCAGCCTGGACTACATAGTAAGACCTTGTTTCAACAAAACAAAACCAAACCCAAAGCTAAACCACGGTTATGACTGTGAGACAGATGTCTAAAGTTATGTTCTAGGATTTAGTCCTTACTTTAATTTTCCTCAACTGTCAACGTTCAGGATTGAGTACCATTTTAAAATTGTCTGAAAAGATACTTCCTTTCCAACTAAAAAGAAACTGGATTTTGGAGCATTCTTAAATTGTGGTTATATTAATTTCTTATTAATTTGAATAGCTCCATAGTGCATAAAAATTGCACATGTGCTCAGAACAGTAACGTTCATAAGGGAGTAGTGCCTTACATTTTGATTTGATGGTCTGAATATCTGCAATATTTCCTTTATTTTCCTCAGACCTTAACAGCAGGTTGGGATGAACTTGAGTGCCATCGTGTTTATAACTTCTTATGTGAGTTGACTAATCTCTCCCGCAAGATGCAGAATGTTGTCGGTAGCAAACCAGGTAAAGAACTTCGATTCACAGATAATATTACATAGAGATTAAAACAGAAAAAAAAAGGCAGAGTTTAAAAGTACATTTAAAAACAAATTATGAGTGGGTACCTTGGTGCTCACCTGTAATCCCAGCAATTCAGGAGGCTGTGGCAAGAGGATCTCTAGTTCAAAGCCAGAGGCCTCCTCTACAATTTAGTGAGATCCTTTCTCAAAATAAAAAATTAGAAAAGGAGCCAGGCGTGGTGGCACATGCCTGTAATCCCAGCGGCTTGGGAAGCAGAGGCAGGAGGATTGCAAGTTTGAGACCAGAGGCAGTCTGCGAAACTTAGTGAGACCCTGTATCAAAAAAAAAGTTAAAAAATTGGGCTGAGGGTGCAGCTCAGTGGTCCAGCACTTGCAGAGCACGCAAGTACAAAGCCCTGGGTTCAACCCCTAGTATCGAAAAAAAAAAAAAAAGAAAGAAAATTAGAAAAGGGGCTGAGGCTGCAGTTCAGTGGCAGAATACTTGCCTAGCATTGGCAAGGCCCTAGGTTTAACTCCCTAGTACTGCTAAACAAATTATGACATACATATATAGTAAAAGGATAAAGAAATTTAAGAGAATGATAAACACTGAATAATATATTGATTCAAAAAGCAATATGTGAGTGGAAGATGTAGCTCAGTGGTAGAGCACTTGCTTAACATGCTTGAGATCTTGGATTCTATCCCTCATACTACAAAAAAAAAATTGTTCTCAGAAGACATGAACTGTATTAATAATATTTTAGTCTTTAAGCTCAGTGGTGGTAACAAATAATTCTAATATTCTTTAAATTTCCTATATACCTAAAATATTTCATATTTTAAGAATTACAGAATTTTGCCAGGCACGGTGGTGCATACCTATAATGCCAGCGACTCGGGAGGCAGAGGCAGGAGGATCAAAAGTTTGAGACCAGAGGCAGTCTGCATAATTTAGCAAGACCCTGTCTCAAAAAGTAAAAAAATGGGCTGGGGGTTGCAGCACTTGCAGAGCATACAAGTGCAAGGTCCTGGGTTCAACCTCCAGTACCGAAAAAAAAAAAAAAAATCTACAGAATTTTAACTCCAACAACTTTACTCTCAAAAACTTCCACAAAGTACACAAGGAAACATATATCAGAATGATCATTGCAGCATCACTTATAACCTTGAAATGCTATAAACAACCTAAAGGCCTATTGTCAGGAGAATGGATATGTGAATTGTAGTATATTTATGCAATTAAAACTCTTTGGTGAAACCCATGTCCATCTCTTAAATGTGTACTATTATTCTCTTAGATGTCTGTCTCCCTCTCCATTTCTCTCTCCCTCCTTTTCTTTCTTCCTCTTTTCCTTACTCGCTCTCTCTCTCTGAATACTCATGCTTAAGTCTAAAGTATATACTATATTTTATCTCCACTTAATAACCTCACTTTCTTTCAAAACAAAAACCATTAATAGTTAAAATGAATAACTAGAGCTACATTTATTAATATGTATAAATTTTAAAACAGTTTGAGAAAAGATTACTAAAGGATATTTTCAATATACCATTTATATACATATGAAAAAATTATTTATTTATTTATTTGTGGTGCTAGGGATCAAACCCAGGGCTGTGGTGTGCTATTTACATCTCCAGCCTATATATTTATTCTTTATAGTTACATACATATGTAAAAAGGCATAAAAACACAGTTGGTAGGCATGATAGTTAATTTTGTTTTTCAGTTTGGCTAGGCCATATTACCCACATACTCAGTCACACATTAGGTGTTTCTGTGAAAATATTTTTTTTCATACAGTGTTCAAAGTGTTTCTGTGAAGATATTTTTTAAGTGAGCCTAGCATGTATTTAAATCAGTAGACTCTGAGTCAAGCAGATTACCCTCAGTAATGTAGAAGACCTCATTCAATCAGTTGAAAGCCTTACCAGAAAAATACTGACCTCCCCAAGTAAGACAGAATTCTATTAGTGGACTGCCTTAGAATCATAAGTGCAACTCTTCTTTGAGTATCCAGCCTGCCATTCTACCCTGCAGATTTTAGACTGGCCAAACCTCCTCAATCCATATAAGCCAATTCCTTAAAAATAAATCAATCTCATATTTATTTTCATTCTCTCTCTCTCTCTTTTCCTTTCTCTCCTTCTCTCCCTTCCCCTCCCTTTCATTCTAACCCTTTCTTTTCCTCTTCCTGTCTACACACACTCGAACAGCCTATGGTCTTCCTCCTGTTGGTTGTTTCTCTAGAGAACCTTGACTAACATGTTGTTGTTAGGTGCTGCCAAGTTGTGTCCTACTCATAGCAACCCTCATAGGGTTTTCAATGGCTGTTTCAGGATTGCCTCAGGAGTGGATTGCCATGTCCTTCTCCCATTTTTGCTGGGAATCGAACCTGGGACCTCAGAAACTGCAGAGCGACGCTCTGCCAACTGAGCTAAATCCCAGCCCTTAACTAACGTTGTTGTTGTTGTTAGGTGCCGTCGAGTCAGTATCCGACTCATAGCGACCCTCATAGGGTTTTCACTGGCTGAGTGCTTCGGGATTGCCTTGGGAGTGGATTGCCAGGTCCTTCTCCCATTTTTGCAGTGCTGGGAATTGAACTTGGGACCTCAGAGACTGCAGCGCAGCGCTCTACCCACTGAGCTAAATCCCAGCCCTTGACTAACATAGGAGGGGCAAAACCCAAATTCAAGATGACGATTACTTAGGGGGAGAATGAAGACAGGCATTAGAAGTGATATATAAGAAACCTTAGCATCTGTAAAGTTTTAGTTTTTAAAATCTGAGTCAAAAATAGCAAAATATAAAGCTTTGACAAAACTAGGTGATTTGTACATAGTGTTATTGGATTTCTGCTTTCTGTCAATGTGAAACATTTTATTATAAAAGAAATTATAAGTCAAATGACAAATTTATTGGTTTGAGAGAGTCTCACATGTAGCCCAGCCTAGCCTTGAACTTGTGGTCCTCCTGCCTCAACCTTCCAAAAAAGGCATATTTGGAAGTCCAGTGCATTAATAACAAAGTTAATTTGTCATGTCCTTCCCTTGATCAAAAACTTTTATTAGTTCCCTGACATTTTCAAAATTAAGCCCAAATTATTTAAACTGGCCCTCACATTCTGGTCCCAACCTACTTTTTCAAATTTATTGTCCACCACTCTCTGTTAGTTTGATATAAGCGTATTGCTCTTTCTACTCACTATATTTCAGGCACCCTTTGTACAGTGGTACCTCAGTACTTTTTATTCATTCTCTCATTTTCCTGAAATACCATTCCCTCTTTTTATCCTTTAAGATTCAATTTGCCTGGCCTCCTCTGTAAAGCCTATTCATAGGCCTGCAATAATCTCTCTCCTCTAAACTTGTAATTTATGTTTTTAGGCTTGACATACCAAAGGTACTCAGATATAGCCTTACATCATTAGTAGACTTTTTATGGTGCTGTGGATCAAACCCAGGGCCTCACACATGCTAGCTAGCCAAGTGTTCTGCCATAGACCCATACCTCCACCCCTAAACTCTTCTTTATACTTGTCTTCTCTACAAGTAAATAGAACATAAATGTTGTAAAATGTAAAAGGAAATAGCCACTGTGGAAAACATTTTGGCTGTCCCTCAAAAAGCTAAACTTGGAATTACCGTATGACTCAGCAATTTCATCCCTAGATATATATTTAATGGAACAGAGAGCAGGGGCTTGGAGAGATACTTCAATTCTAGTGTTCATTTCACCATTATTCACAATAGCCAAAAAGTGGAAACAACCCAAGTAATCATCAATAGATGAATGGATAAACTGTGTGATATATTTTCCACAACATAGAGGAAACTTGAAAAAATGCAAAGTGAAAGAAGTCAGGAGCAAAAAGGCAAACATTTCATGTTTTTACTTAAATGAGATACTATTATAGGCAATTCACAGAGAAAGAAAGTATATTAGAAGTTTCCAGGAGCAGGGAGAAAAGGGAAATGAGAAATTATTGTGTAATGAAAAAGTTTTGGAAGAAGTAATGATGGTTGAGGGCTGGGATTTAGCTCAGTTGGTAGAACGCCGCTTTGCAGTCTCTGAGGTCCCGAGTTCAATTCCCAGCACCACAAAAATGGGAGAAGGACATGGCAACCCACTCCCAAGGCAATCTCAAAACAATCTGCTATTGAAAACCCTATGAGGGTTGCTATGAGTCGGACACGACTTGATGGCACCTAACAACAACATTTACTGGGCTGGGATTTAGCTCAGTTGGTAGAGCACTGCTCTGCGGTCTCTGAGGTCCCCGGTTCAATTCCCAGCACTGCAAAATGGGAGAAGGATGTGGCAACCCACTCCCAAGGCAACCCCAAAACAGTCAGCCATTGAAAACCCTATGAGGGTCGCTATGAGTTGGACTCGACTCAACGGCACCTAACAACAACAATAATGATGGTTGAAAACATTGTGAATGTAATTGATGCCCCTGAATTATGCACTTAAAAAGGTTAAAATGGAAAATTTTATGTTATATGTTCTATTACAGTTTTTGAAAATTTAATAATGCCATATCAAAAACCCATTAAATTGTACACTTTTAAAATTTTATTGTTTGGTACTCAGGATTGAACCCACAACCTCCCCCAATGTTAGGCATGTGCTCTACCACTGAGCTACACTCTCAGCCCAAATTGCACTCTTTAAATGGGAGAATTCATTAATGCAATGAAAGGAAGAAAGAAAGAAAGAAAGACGTAGATAGGTAGATAGAAAGAGAAAGTTGTATGAGATGTAAATTATAAAGTGATAAACTGTTTTATAAAAACACAATGTGAGCTGGGCGTGGTGGGGCACACTTATAATCCCAGCGGCTTGGGAGGCGGAGCCAGGAGGATTGGAAGTTTGAGACCAGAGGAAGTCGAGACCCTGTCTCAGAAAGTAAGGAAAAAAATAAAAGGGCTGGGGGTACAGCTCAGTGGTCCAGCACTTGTAAAGCATGCAGGTGTGAGGCCCCAGGATCAACCCCCAGTACCACACACACACAAAAAAAAACCCACAATGTGATTCCATTTGATATCAACTAAGATGGTTTAAGGGCTGGGGTTAGTGAGTTCAGTGGGTAGAGAGCTGCTCTGCATTCTCTGAGGCCCGCAAAAAATGAGAGAAGGACCTAGCAGCCCACTCTTGAAATAATCCCAAAACAATCAGCCATCAAAAACCCTATGAATTGCAGAGAAACACTGACAATAATGCCAGATATGGCACAGTGTCAGGGAATATTTCATCTGTTGTACGTAGGGTCACTATGAGTCAGATCTGACTTGATGGCACCTAACAACAGGATGACTCAAATAAAAAAGTCAGGTAACAAGAGTTGGCGAAAATGTGGAGACATCAGCACCCTAATATCTTGTTAATGAGAATGTAAAAATGGTGTAGCCACTCTATAAAACAGTCTGACATTTCCTTAAATGATTAAACATAGAATTACCATATGACTCAGCTATTCCACTCCTAGGTATATCCTCAAGAAGAATGAAAACATGTTCACACAGAACCTTGTACATAAATGTTAATAGCAGCATTATTCATAATGTCCAAAAAGTAGAAATAACTCAAATATCCATCATTGAGTGAATGGATAAACAAACAGAAAATAGTATGTCCATACAATGGAATATTATTTGACCATTAAAACAAATGAAGTACTGATATATGCTACAATGTAGATGAACCTTGAAAACACTATGCTAAGTAAAGTAAGCCAGTCATAAAAAGACCACCTACTATATGATTTCATTCATATGAAAATTCAGAATAGTGAAATTATCAAGACAAAAAGTAAACTATTGGTCATTTAACACGGGGTATGGTAAAGGACAGAGAGATGGGGGATGTTAACTAAAAACGGTTTTCTTTTTGATGTGATAATGATGTTCTAAAATTGACTCTGATGTTGACTACACATATCTTTGAATATATAAAAAACATTTCAAATATGTAAATTGTGTAGTTTGTGAATTACATCTTAATAAAGCTTTTTTTCCCTATTTTTACAGTATTAGGGGTTTGAACCCAGGGCCTCGCACATGCTGGACAAGTGCTATACCACTTATAATACCCTCTAGCCCCTTTTTTGTTTCTTATTTTGAAACACATTCTCACTAAATTGTTCAGGCTTCATTTGGCCTTGAACTCACAGTCCTCCTGCCATGGCTTCTGACTTCAGTAAAGCTGTATAAGTAGTTCCTTGATTATTTAAACATTTTTTGGAAAAAAATGGAGTAATGCCTCGGGCCTGGTTAGTACCTGGATGGGAGACCGCCTGGGAACACCAGAAGCTGTAGGCTTGGGAGAAGGACCTGGCAACCCCCTCCCAAAAATCAATCTGCCATTGAAAACCCTATGAACAGCAGAGAAGCGCTGAAAATAGTGTTTCCTCTGTTGTACAGAGGGTCGCTATGAGTCGGATACCGACTCGACGGCACCTAACAACAACAACAACAACAACAATGTCTTCTGTACAAAGTATATTGATAATGTATGTCTTTGACCTTTATCTGTATTTATTTCTTTTTAAGTCTAAAATTGTAAAAGGTTCCGGTAAACTTAAGCAAGCATTTTGATTGACCCACTATTCAAAGTATTAAATGTAAATCAGGAAAGTAAGGGCAAGAAGAGAGTCAAACTGCAAAGTAAGGGCAGCTTAAGAACAGATAATCTCTTGGTGAATTCCTGTTTAGACATCCAGTTTATGATCACTGTTCTAACCATAATGGTTAGTACATTGCTCTAATCACTATTCAAAATGCAGTCCACCTTTCTAGAAAAAAAGATTTATAATTCTTTTGTCTTCATAGGAAGTGCCCGCAAGCTGGAGCTAAGGATCAGACTATTCTGTAGGAATGTCCTTCTTGATCATTGGACACATCGAAGTGATTCTGCTTTTTGGTTGACACGAATATTAAAACCATGGCCGATGGTGAATCAGGCAAGATTACTGTACATCATCTTTGGGCCAACATCTCAGGATGGTGAGCTCAGATTTTTCAGGAATTTGTGTTATATAACTGGTTAATTATTTTTTGCTTTGAGAAGCCTGTCTTTTTGTATCTGCTCAGTCTCATCATTCCTAATGACTAAACTGTTTCATGATTTCATAGATGTATCCTACATTTATTTATGCATAATCTAAACTTTAAGACAGATTTTTCTGTTATTGACCATTACCAAATACATTTCTATCATCCCTGGTTTGCCAGAAATAGCTGCTTTTCAGTTTAAACATTATCTTAACTCAGGGTTAAGGGGTTGAGGGGACTACTGCTTGAGGGAATAATAGTGCCAAGAACCAGAATAGTAGTCAGAATTGATGCTTAATTTTAGATGCATAATCTGAATTTTTACATCTTTTTATGCCTAAGTTTTGCTTTGATTAATGTTTAAATTATCATGCATTTCTTTGGTCCACATTTACCTTTTTGAAGAAGTAACCAATTTAAAGCATGTTGAGTTAGACAATTGCTGTGGCATGTGCCTGTAATGGGAGACTCAGACAGGAGGATAACAAGTTTCAGATCAGAGGCAGCCAGTGCAATTTAGCAAGAACCTGTCACAACTCATTTGTGGAACAACCTGACTTCAATCCTCCAATACTGCAAATGTCGAGTAGCAGCAGGGAATCAGTGTGAGATTAAAATTTTGTTGTGTATAGTCCACAAAGAGAATTGGGCATAGGTAAATAACCAAAAATTGACTGAATTACTCTGTTTTGCTATAAATGTTTGAAAGATTCTTAAAAATAACATGTTTTCTTTTTCTGGAAGCCCAGGAGGTTATATTTAGTTTCAGTAAAATTATAGTAATTGCTCATTCCAACTTCTGTTGTGGAGTAACATCATCTTTGAACTAAAAGCACTATTCAACATGGTGAAACTACCTCTTCTTTGTTTAGCTATTGTTACTGTGTTTCATCCATAAGAAACATCCAAATTTATACTGTTATTAGAACTGACATTTTATTATGAAAGTAGTTTATATAAGTAATGGGATTCCATTATGCAATCCATTTTCCATTTTAAACAATTCTTAAAGTCTTTACTACAAAGCCAATTATTCTGTCATACTCTAGTTTTTATTTCAATTCAGGGCAGGTGGTTTGGCATAAAATGATAGAAGGACCTACAGATGAATCCAGTCTGAAAAATTTGGCTGATGCCATTAAATTATTATATGACACAGGCACCAAAGAGTGGACAGCAGATGATGTTATCAGTCTTGTAGATGAACTATCAGGTAAACATATGTATTTATTAATGTAGAGTAATAAAAATTTATTATTATAATATCGTTATGAAGTTGTAAGGACAATTCTACAGGTAAAACATGAAACTAATGAAGTGCCTGTTAGAAACTACTAACTTCTCTAAGGTATTTTAAAAGTTCACTGAGCTGAGCATGGTAGCATATGCCTGTAATCCCAGAATTTGGGAGGCTGAGGCACGAGGAACAATGCAAGTTTGGGGCCAGCCTGGTCTATAAAGAAAGTTCCAGGACAGCCTGAGCTGTATATAGTGAGACCTTGTCTCAAAAAAACAAACAAAAAACTTGGGATTATGTTTGAAGAGAATGTATAGAATCAACTTTCTCTCAATTCTCAATTTTATAAACATATTATTATTATTTGAGATCTTCCTAGTTTAATTAGTTTGCTTATTTCCATTTTGCAAGTTCTCAGAAATACCCTTCTAGTTTATATAAATAGAAAAAACACTCTCCTGATAGTACAGAAGAGGCAAAACAATTTGCCTTAGATTTTAAAGTTTACAAGAATTTTTTCCCAGTATAAGATTGGATCACTTTGCCTGCTGACATATGTGTAGGAGAATTGCTTTGACTATATTATTAGTACAATTGTAAAAGTGTCATGACACAGCAATAATCTTTCTCTAGTTGAATGCTATAATTGAAAAACTAAAACATTTTTTCTGAGTGTTTCCCTTGGCATCAATTGTATTCCAATAAAATAATACAATATTGCATGTATTTAAAGATGTTTGCTATAGTTATTATGTAGTTTCTCATCAAATAACTGTTCTTTCTTTAATAAAAGTGGTTCCCCGGGAATGGCTTCTAGAGAATAATGCACGTCTCCTAATCCTAAGTGGGAACAACATCTGTTTCACTTTCATGGCTAGTAAAGCTGTGAATGGACGGGCCATTGAACTGGCAAGACTCATAGTCTTTTTAGCTTTGGTAAGTAAAATAAAAATTTTTTCTTTAGCAAGTTGTTTAACATTACTGTTCACCTTACAGAGGATCTGGTTTTGTAGCTGTGGTAGAACCACTTTCCTAATATGCATGAGGTCCTGGGTTCTATCCCTGGAAATACAAAAAAAAAAAAAAAAAAAAAAAGTATGTAGAGCCAGGCATAGTGGCTCATTCCTGTAATCCCAGTACTCAGGAGGTTAAGGCAGGAGGATCCAGAGTTCAAGGCCAGTCTGAGCTACATAGCAAGTTCTAAGACAGTCTGAGATACATGGACCCTATCCCAAAACACACACACACACACAGAATAAAATAATGTACCTAATAAAAATAATATTTGGAATCATTCTTTATACTGACCTCTTTCTGTTCACATCTAGATTGACAGCATTGTTAAGTTTTTGGGGGGCTTGTTTTATTTTGTTTTGTGCTGCTGAGGGTGGAACCCAGGGCCTTGTGCATAGTAAATGAGTAGTCTACCACTGAGCTACACCTTTACACAAAACTCCATTTTTAACAAAGTATCCCCTTTGATTTCCTTCAAAATAATCAGTGTGGCAGTGGGGAAAGTATACAGTAGTGAATGAAGATAGTGTTGGACAAGATTGGTAATTGTTAAAACTGTGAAATGAGTACTAGAGATTCATTATATTATTATATCTCTACTTTGCATAAAGTAGTTTTTTGTTTGTTTTTGCAGTCCTAGGAATTGAACCCAGGGCCTTGTGCATAATGGGCAAGAACTATATCTCTGAGTTATATCCTTTGCCCTAAAATATTTTTCAAATAAAAAAATTTTTAAATATATTTAATATTCATTTAACATAATTTACTGAGAGTTTATCATGGGCTAGAACCCACACAAGATTCTAGTGCTGTCGGAATTAATAGAACAAATTTCTGACCACAAATTGCTCAAGAAATATCAAGATATATATATATATATATATATACACACACACACACATATATACATATATACATGTATATACACACACACACATATATATACACACACATATATACACACACATACACACATACACATATTCAGTGAGGTAAGTGCAAAAATATGTGTACAAAAAGGTATAAACTGGACTCAACAGCACATACCCATAATCTCAGAGACTTAGAATGCCAAAGCAGGAAGAGCTCAATTTCAAGACCAGAGGCAGCCTGCACAATTTGGTGAGACCCTGTCTTAAAAGATAAAAACAGGGGTTGGGGATACAGTTCAGTGGTGGATGGCTTGCCTAACATATGTGAGGCCCTGGGTTCGATCACCCTGTACTGAGAAAAAAAGAAAAGAAAAGAAAAGAGAAAATGTAGCAAAGAAAATCAGATGAGAGTAGAGAAGAGAGGACTTCCCAGTTCCAATAGATAAAGGTTTTAAAAAATGAGTAGGACCTGGGGATATAACTCAGTGGCAGAGCACTTGCCTAGCATGCTCAAGGCCTTGGGATCTATCCCCAGAACTTCTAAAATAAATAAACAAACAAATAAATAAATAGATTTGGAGGAGGCCACCCGGCAGATAGATTCAACAGAAGAATATTATTCAAGGCAGCAGAGATGTGGAATCGCTTGATTATATTCAGGGCTTTGTAAGTAGTTAAGTATTGTTTTTTTGTTTTGTTTTGTCTTATCTTTGTGGTGCTAGGAACGGTGCAGGGCTTGGAGCATGGAAGGCAAGCACTCTATCACTGAGCTACACCCCCATTATTATTGCTTTTCTTCTCTCCAGTATTATTTTTAAGGGTTTGTTGTTGTTGTTAGGTGCCATCAAGTCGGTATCCGACTCATAGCGACCCTCTGTACAACAGGGGAAACACTATTGTCAGTGCTTCTCTGCTGTTCACAGGGTTTTCAATGGCAGATTGATTTTTGGGAGGGGGTTGCCAGGTCCTTCTCCCAACCCTACAGCTTCTGGTGTTCCCAGGCGGTCTCCCCTCCAGGTACTAACCAGGCCCGACCCTGCTTAGCTTCCGAGATCTGGCGGGATCTGATGCCACAGGGCTACAGCTGCAGGCCTTTTTAAAGGGTAAAATGTGCAAAAGAGGAGCAGCTGGAAGTGAAATAAGAAGGGAGAGGCTAGGTAAGGAAAGGCCTTGTAAGCCATTCTGTGAGTTTGAACCCAGCCTCCACTAGGGAGCTGTTGAAAAGGTTTTTGGGTTTTTTTGTTTTGCTTTTTTTTTTTTTTTTTTTTGCAGTACTAGTACTGAGAGGTTGGACCCAGCGCCTCACACTTGCATGCTTTGCTAGCACTGTACCACTGAGTTGGATCCCCAGCTCATTTTTTAACTGGTTTTAGATCTTGAAACAGAGTCTTGCTAAATCATGCAAGCTGCCTCTGGTCATGAACTTGTGATCCTCCCATCTCTGCCTCCTGAGTCACTAGGATTATAGGATTGAGCCACCGAACCTGGCTTTAAAAGATTGTTTGTTTGTTTGTTTTGAAACAAGATCTCACTGTACCCCAGGATGGCTTGGAATTTGTGATGCTCCTGCCTCAGCCTCCCAAGTGCTGGGATTACAGGTGCATGCCAACATGCCCAGCTAAAAGTTTCAAGTAGGAGAGAGAGATAATCAATTTTATGTTTTGGAATAGTCACTTTGGTAGCACTGTAGCAAATGGAAAGGAGAGAAAGTCACTATGTGTGGAGAAGCTTTCTCTAGAAAGTCTTTTCTGATTAATATCTCACCTCTGATCATTAATGTTGTCTAAATTGCCTCCTATTTGTCTTTTGTTTTGTTTTGTTTGAGACAGATCTCTCTGTGTAGCCCAGGCAGTCCTAGAACTTGCTATGTAGACCATGCTGGTCTCAAACTCACATCAATACTCCTGCCTCAGCCTCCCAAGTGCTGAGATTACAGGCATGTGGCACCATGCCCTGCTTTTCCATTTGTCTCCTTTTTCATCTTCATTTACTGTTAGTATTCTTAAACTTGGGAGACGGACCTGGCAACCCACTCCCAAAAATTAATCTGCCACTGCAAACCCTATGAACAGCAGAGAAGCACTGACAATAGTGTTTCACTTGTACGCAGGGTCGCTATGAGTCAGATACCAACTCGATGGCACCTAACAACAACAACAACAACATTCTTAAATTACTGCATGTGTGGGATAAGTCATCTCCCAAAAGAGGTCACAAGCTCTTTGAAATCCAGGATTATGTTACTTATTTCTTTCTTAGTAATAAGAAAGAAATACTTCTGGCATAATACTTTATACATAATGGTCAATAAATTTTTCCTGTCAGGTTAATGTAATTTAGTTATACATTTAGCTGTACATTATCTATTTGGATATGTGAGTTAATTTAGCCATTAAGAATGTCAATAAATAAACCTTTTACCTTGTAGTCAGTGTCAGTAGGAACATATAATCTTTACTTTAAATAATGTAGAAGCAAATATCCTTTAAAACTCTCAAGATAAAAAGTTGCCTGGGCACAGTGACTCACTCCTGTAATCTCAGAGATTTGAGAGGTGGAGGCAGGAGGATCGCAGAGGCAGCCTGCATAATTTAGCAAGATCCTGTGTCAAGATCAAAAATATAAAATGGACTAGAGTGCAGCCCAGTGGTAGAATACTTGCAAAGTATGTGCAAGGCCCAGGGTTCAACCTCTAAGTACTGAAAAAAAAAAAAAGATGGAAAGTTGATAATACCAAAGAGGTCTCTTGCCTACTGCATTAGTCTGTCATTTTCATTGGACCCCTTGAAAATAAAACCATGTCTTTTCTTCTTTTTATCCCATGGTGCTAGGAATGCAACCCAGGGCCTTACTCATGCTAGGCATATGTTCTACCTCTGAGCTACACCCTCAGCACCAAACCATATTTTCATGGTTTGTTGTATCTCCAGCTCTTAGCTGGTACACAGTAAATGTTTATAGGAGAGTGAATGAACACAAGTCTTTTTTTTCGTAAATGCAATAACTATGTTCAATATCAGTTATTATATTAATAACACTGATAATCTTGAGCCAGGTTTTTATTTATTTAATACTTTTTTCCACTAAAATTTCACCATTTGAAAGTAAAGGAATATTAGATGTAAGAGTATTTCCCAACTAATGACTCAATGGGATATCATATGTAATAAATTATGTTAAATCATATACTATCACTGTCAATACCATTTTCAAGTTCTACAGCTTTCTTCACGTGAAGGTTTACAATAATGCTTTGTATGTCTAAATCAGGTGTGTGAGAAAGAACTATACTGCATGGATTGGGCAGTTAAAATGATGCAAAAAGTCTGTAAAGTCTTTAGTACTGCAATGGAAAGAAATAACTTCCTGCAGAATGTGGCAAATGCATTTGCCTGTATTACAATGGAAATGCTACAGTCAATTATGTCTGGTAAGTAGGAATATAGGTCATCACAGGTATGAGTAAAATGCATTCTAGTCTTCACTTAAAGCCGAGCTTGTTCTGTGTAGACTGGTATTCTAAACTACCAATAAGAGGAATACTTTTTTGTTTGTTTTTCTGTGAGATGGTTTTCATCTCTGGCTTTTGTCAGTTTTAAAATCTAGTATTGAAGTGGAGTGTGGCGGTTTATGCCTGTAATCCTAGCAGTTTAAGAGATGAAGGCAAGAGGATTGCAAGTTTGAGGCCATAGGCAGCCTGTGTAACTTAGTGAGACCCTGACTCAAAGTTAAAAAGTTAAAAATTAAATTAAAAATGGGCTGGGGGTGCACCCCAGTGATAGAGCACTTGCAAAGTATGTGCAAGGCCCTGGGTTCAACTCCCAAGTACCATAAAATAAAGTAAAATAAAATCTAGTATTGGATTCTTCTCGTTAAAGAGTCTGCTGTAAAAGGAAAAAATTTCATTTATGTACAACAAAGAAGTTTAAACTATTTACTTACCAGCTATCATAATCCTCATACTATTTGTGTAGGTTTCAACAGATATTATTTTGCAGGTTTATTAGGTGACCAATATGATGATTAACAGATAAGAAAACTAAGACTTAGAGAAATTACCTGACTTGCCCAAGATCATAAAGTTAGAAGTAATAAAGCATGGACCAGCATCCTTTTCCTCTGATTTCACCCAATGTTCTGATGTTGTTGTTAGGTGCCCTCAAGTCAGTCTGACTCATAATGACCCTCTGAACAACAGAACAAACCACTCCCCAGCATTGTGCCATGCTTGGCACTATCTCAGTGCTTCTCTGCTACTCATAGAGTTTTTGATGGCTAATTATTTCTGGAGTGGGCTATCAGGTCTTTTTCCTGTTTCTGCAGTGCTGGAAATCAAACCTAGGGACTCAGTATGCAGAGTAAGCACTCTACCAACTGAGCTAAACACCAGCCCAGTGTTCTGATATAATTCCATTACTTCAGTAGTTAATGCCTGACTTAGTAAAGTCACTAAGAGAAAGTCTTCTGTTCAAAGATTATTAGGAACAATTGGAACATCTTATGTTTCTAAATCGTGTATTTAAAATTTTAATTTTTTTACTACTCTCTATTCCTTTGTATGGCATATAGGAGATCGTGATGAAGACAACAGAGCCTTTTTGAATTTGTTCCATCTTGTACATGCTCAGGCTAACTTCCATAAGGAGGTCCTGTATTTGACCATGAATACTCTTTCTTCCTAAATACTCACAAAGCCTTGCATTTAAAGAATTTATCAGTGACTTAACACTTTAAAAAGTGCTACTTTTACACTCCTGAAGGTAGTGTCTATAGGGCTTTTTAATGATCTAAAGTAACCTAGAAACTCCAAAGGTGCATAGGATTTTAGTAGCAACTGCTTTCACCATTATTAATATAAAAATAACAGGCAGATACAAGAATGTGTTGCAATTTCTCTGGAAAACAAGGTCTGCCTCCCCAGGTTATGGTAAACTAAACACCAAACCCAAACAGAGTGTTAACTGTCCAAGAATCTAGGGCCAGCCCAACCTGTTTGTGTGGATCTTTGAAGCAAGAGATAATTCTGTTTTATAGTTAGAGTTGATCCACATTCACTAAATATTAGTATCTGTTTGTTTTGGTTAGGTCACATAGACATAGGCCAGAAGGTTTTGTAAAGATTTGAAGTGTGGCATTTTGGAATGTGCAGAATATAAATCACTTTCCTTACCACCTTTGTGGCATATGATTGCAAAGAACATTACATTTCATTCATGTTTCACATGAATTAACAGATTTAAAAAATTGAAGACAAGTATGTGTACACACACACACATACACACACATCTGTATACAAAACAGGCACACACATACATTTAAGACAATCATACAAAAGGTCTATAAATATAAATGTAAATAGAGGAAGATCTTAGTACAATCACATCATCTTTCATACTTTCCTGGGAGTAGACAGAATAATAAAGGGAAACTACATAATGAAAGAAAATAGCTATTCTGCCACCAGAACAATCTTTTCCAAATAATTTCCCCTTCTTAATGTTTTTCTCTCTATCTGAAAAAGTGGAGTTTAATGAAGGAAACTGGAAGCATAGAGCAGCCCATGAGAGAATGGGGGCTTCTTTTCACTCAAGTCAATGGATTCCAAGAAGCTCCACAACTAGTTCAGTAGGCTTAGCATCTGCCACTACCACTTTTACTATTAAAATAGGTAATAGTGCCTATACTATGCTGATATAATGCAAAAGGCCTCCTGAATCTCTCATTTCCTCTTCATTGGCAACCCCTCCACACTCACCCCCACCACAAACCCAGGACTTTGTATATGCTAAGCAAGCACTCTACCACTGAGCTGTATCCCCAGCCACTGATCACCTTACTACCACTCCTCCTCCTCCTCCTCCTCCTCCTCCTTCTATTGGTGGTACTAGGGGATTGTACCCAGGGCCATGTACATATTTTGCAAGAGTTCCACCACTGAGCAATACCCCAAGCCCTCTGTTTGTTTCTTTGTTTGTTTATTTATTTATTTATGTGTGTGTGTGTGTGTGAGGTCTTGCTAAATTATGCAGGCTGCCTCTGGCCTGCAACTTGCTATCTTCTTGCCTGTGCCTTGTGAGTTGCTGGAATTACAGATACCCACCTACATTCCCACTGGACTTCTCAGGGATGACTTTCTTTTCCCAAACCCTTGATTTAGCACAGCTCTGGAGCTGATGATGGGAAGAGGCATTAGGAGATATAGATATTTCCTGCAGAAAAAGGGTGTAAATTGTTGGAAATTCTCAAATTTTGGCAAAAAAAAGGCTCAGTGAGAGATTTGATAGGACTGAGGAACAGAAAAAATTGTGGAGAAAATAAAAATTATGATAACAGGTTTTCATTATACTTCAATAGCAAAAGCACCAACAGTTCTGAGGGTCATAAATTAACTACCTTCCTTTTATTGTCCAACTATGTAATTCTACTGGTGGGAAGTTTTTTTTCTCTAGAAGTTTTCATTTGCAGATTTATGCAAAAGCTAAATTATTGCTCTTATTCTAGTTTAATTTTCTTCTGCTCAATTTAAGAATTCATCCACAACTAGGGAGCTGGGAATGTAGCTCAGTGATTGGAGTGATATCAGAAGTAACCCCTTTAATTAGCTTTTAGTTTTCCCCCATCCCTCATTTTCCCCTAACCACTTTAGAAAACCTAATAGATTTCTTTATCAAAATGCTAGTGATTGCCTGGCATAGTGGCTCAGGCCTGTAATCCCAACAATTTAGAAGGTGGAAATGGAGGCAGAAGGATCGCAGGTTTGAGGCCAGAGGCAGTCTGCAAAATTTAATGAGATCTTATCTCGAGATAAAAAGGAAAAAATGGGCTGGGGGTTCTGCTCAGTGGTAGAGCACTGGCAAAGTATGCATGAGGCCCTGGATTCAACCCCCAAGTACTGCAAAAAAAGAAAATGCTGGTGATTACAAGTTGAAATTATTTTAGAGGGAAAGGAAGAATAAACAGAAAAGTAAAAATGTTAGTATAATAGTGAATATTTTTAAAATACTTAAACAGACACTTTCATTTTCTTAGAGAAAGAAATTTGGCTTTATGATGTTTCCTTGAATTTCTTGAATTATCCAAGTCTCCTTGGTAGTTATTTGTAGCAAGTTTACAAAAGAAGCATGATTTAATTTAAAACATTTTTGATCTGGACTTTGAATTTCATTACACCCTTGAACTAACATGACTTGCTGCTGTAAATTCTCTTAAATTCATGTCATTGTATCACTCTCAATAGTTGTGAGATTATTACCTCCCCCTCACCAGAAATTTGGAACATAAAAAACTTTGATCTATCTTTGGATGCAGTAGATAAATGGTATCATTTTGCTATAACTAAAAAATAACCTGACAAATTCTTCATTTAACTATTAAGAGATACAATATTTGTGACCAAAATTTGCAGTTTCCACAATTCAGTCATCTAGTTTTTTACTGAATATATTCAGTATCAGGAATAAAGTATGGTATCAAATTTTAATGTAGGAGGCTAACTTTCAAAAGCACTTATTATTATCATTAGTACTGATGTTTAAGTGATGGTATGGGCAGTCATATTGTCACCAAAAAAGGGAGCATTTGCAAAATGAATAGCCTAACACTAGAAGACCATCAATCTCTACATCTGTAATAGTCCTGGTAACACAGCTATGTCAGCTACTGATCAGGCACATTCAGCCTGTACCTTTTTCTCCATCAGACTGGCCTACATTAGAAGACCTGGGCTCCCAGCACTGTGTTCCCTTTTTATGATAATTTCCTCTGTCCCCTTTGACTTTAGCTTATCGGATAATTTTTACTGTTACTGGAAGGCAAATTTGACAACCCATCATTACATTTATCTCTGTTCTTGTTTCTATACATATACCACACCATAATAGTATTAATAACAAATGAATGGTGCTACTTTTCTTAGAAACTAATGTAAAATTTGTATCTTAAACTGGGCATGGTAGTGTACACCTGTAATCCCAACATTTGGAAGGCTGAGGCAGGAGGATCATGAGTTCCAGTCCAGCTTGGGCTACATATTGAGTTCCAGGAGAGCCATATAGTGAGACCCTGCCTCAGAAAACCAAAAACAAATAAAAATTAAAATAAATTTTAAAAATATGTCTTATGATAAATATTCTATACTTTATGAAACCATAGAACATCTATCTTTCACATTTATTTGTGTGTGTATAATTCCTTCTCTCCCCTCAACTTTATCCTGTTCACGATGTGGGCAGTAAGTGGCCACATTTAGGAAGTGATTCACGTGTTCAAGCAGCTCAGAATTGCTTATCAGTCTGTTCTCCACAGCACGAACAATAGGTACATTTCTCATCCTATGTTGATTCAATTTATGCTTCTAGTCCTTTGGTTAGTAACTAAAGATTTTGTTGCTGAGATAATTATTCACCTTTGGAGACTAGAGCAAGCATGAGGTACCTAGGAGAAGGTGCAATTGGCTGTGCCATCATTTATGTAAATAAAAAATAAACACCAAACTCTGTGTGATTATTACTCAAAGGTCAACCTCTTTATACAAATAGTACTCAGTTATATGATGGTAAATTTTTATGTCAACAAATATTGTGAAGGGCAAAAATAAAGCTGCTACGACAACCTCTTTAGTTACTGGATATCTTAATAGCAATGTTAATTCTGTAGCAATTCCACCAGCACTTAGCTGGGAGACCTGTAAGAAATCAGGATATGGATATATGATCCTTGGTTTTACGAGGCATCACTAGGATACAAAAGATGACTTGAAAGACAACTATATTGGACAGTGTTATCCAGGTTAAAAGTGCACTTTTTTTTAAATCAGGAAAATAAATATAACTTCAGAAAATTTGTCAAGACAAAAAAAAAAAAAAAAACTGTTGGCCTTTGAAAGGATCTTATATTAAAAAAATACTTTGTAGACATTCTAAGATCACTGCTTTCTTAAAGATGCATAAAACTGAAAACATTATTTCAAAACTATTGTATTTGTGGTTGTCTTTGATACCTAAATATTTAATGTTTGCCAAATTTTATCTAACTTGTTATTTACTCATATTAATAAAATTAAAACTGAAAACATTTCCAACTTGTTCTGAGTTTATCATTATGCAAGTCATTGAGTTTCCTGTGTGGGGAACTTATCTTTATTTAAGCTGTTAATTATAGCTCTTGCTGGGCAAGGGGGCACACGCCAATAATTTCAGCGACTCAGGAAGCTGAGACAGGAGACTCCCAAGTTTGAGGCCAGAGGCAGCCTGTGTAATTTAGTGAGACCCCATCTCAAAAAGTGAAAAAAATGGGCTGGAGTGCAGCTCAGTGGTAGAGCGCTTGTAAAGCGTGAGTGAGGCCCTTGGTTCAGACTCTCAGTACTGCACACACACACACACACACACACACACACACACACACGCACACACACACACACTTATAACTCTACTACCATCAAAAAGCCTGCAGCTATAGCACTGTGGCTTCTAATCCAGTCAGATTTTGGAAGCTGAGCAGGGTTTGGGCCTGGTTAGTAATTGGATGGGAGACCACCTGGGAACACCAGGTGCTGTACCCACTCCCAAAAATCAATCCACCATTGAAAACCCTCTGAATACCAGAAAAGCACTGACAATAGTGTTTTGCCTGTTGGACATAGGGTTACTATGAGTTGGATACTGACTCAACGGCACCTAACAACAACAATCATCAAAAAATTAACTTGTTCTTTGGCAGTGCAAAGGATGGAAACCAAGACCTTGCACATGTGAGGCAAATGCTCTACCACTGAGCTTCATCCTCAGCCCTTGTGTGTTTGTTTTGGTGCTGAGAATTGAACTCAGGGGCACATACAAGCTAGGCACATACTATACTACTGAACCACAGTCCCAGCCCCAAAGAATTGTCTTAATATAAAATAATGTGACAATTACTATATAGTTGTGTATATGTATACTTCTCCTTGTCTACAGTCATACCACGCTGGTGTCTGATCTCACCAGATCTCAGAAGGTAATCAGAGTTGGACCTAGTTAGGACTTGGATAGGAGACTGCCTGGGAATACTGGGTGCTGTAGTCTTGGGAGGACCCAGCTGCCCACACCCAAAACAATCAGCCATCAGAAACCCTAGAATAGCTGAGAAGCACTGACAATAGTGCTGGGCACGACACAGTGTCTGGTAGTGTTTCATTCTGTTGTACATAGGGTCACTATGAGTTGGACCTGACTTGACGCACCTAACAACATACTTATACTTAATAGGATAGCATGTAAAAATTAATCTCAGTGACTCAGGAAGCTGAGACAGGAGACTCCCAAGTTTGAGGCCAGAGGCAGCCTGTGTAACTTAGTGAGACCCCATCTCAAAAAAGTGAAAAAAATGGGCTAAATGAGTAATTACTAGCAATTACTCATAAATTGAACAATAATCTGTAAGTAGAACAATATTCTACACTGTTCTATTTAATTTGAAGATCAAATCCCCAAGCAATTAATATTCCACTTGTGGCTAAACTAAAATGCTACAATTATCAGTTTAACACTAGTTCCAAAACCCAAAATACGTAATTAAGTATTATAGATTATTTGCAATTTCCCATGGCTACATGATCTTACATGATCTTCATTTTCCAAAACAAAGTTCTTAAATGTGTCTCAATGTATCTGCCTTAGCATGTTTGACTTTATTATGGAAGATGTGTCAATGACTTTTTCTATTTCCCCTTTATATATGGCTTTGGTTTTATTTTTTGTTTAACATTGATAGGAACAAAACTGCCTTTGAAGAGGCTATTCTAGGCTTAGCAAAAATTTACGATTTGATAGAGCCAAAGCTAGTAATTTACAATAGCCAATTGTCTACTTCAATTATGCTTAAGTACCTTTTTAAGAGAAACTGAGTAACTTAAAAATTAAAATGATATTTTAAGGGCTTTTGAAGTCTGAATAGCTAAATTTAAGCCTTTCTTTAAAAGCAAGCAAATTTTCTGAAACTTAATACATTATGTCATGCCAATTTCAAGCTCAGAAAGTTTGGATTTGTTTCCATTCACGCAGAAAAATGAGTTGTAGGAGGTTCTAACTTTGTAACATTTATCTTCATTTAATTTTCTCAAAATCTAGCAATTTCTCTTTGTAATCCTTTCTCCTGAAATAAACTGGATCACTTTTCTCTGCAAACTTCCTATTTTCATCAAAAAGTACATATTTATGTAGTTATTCTTAGATTATATCATATTAACTTTTTTCTAAATAACTTACAATTATTCAGAGACATTTTTACTATGTTGATGTCAGCCAAATATAATCTCCATTTTATTAAACATGATACGTTATAATAGATGTGTAAAATTTATACAAAATTTTATATTATGGTGCCAGGTGTGGTGGCACACACCTGTAATCCCAGCGGCTCGGGAGGCGGAGGCAGGAGGATCGCAAGTTCGAGACCAGAGGCAGTCTGCGTAATTTAGTGAGACCCTGTCTCAATAAGTAAAAAAAATGGGCTGAGGGTGCAGCTCAGTGGTCCAGCACTTGCAGAGCATGCAGGAGCAAGGCCCTGGGTTCAACCCTCAGTATCGCAAAAAAAAAAAAAAAAAAAATTTATATTATGTATGGAAGTAATTTTTTCAATGTTTTATTATGATTTAGGATACCAATAACAAATAGCTTAAATGTGAAATAAATTTTTTTCCAGTAGTGGGGAGTTGAGCCCAGGACTTCGCACATGCTAAACAACTGCTCTACCACTGAGCTTTACCTCCAGCCCCTTAAAAAATTTTTTTTTCAAATGATGAATGTTCTTTTTTATACTTTTTTTATTAATATTTTTAATGTACAACTTAATGGGTCTCATTATGACATTTCCATACATGCATTACATTGTATACTGCTCATGTTATCTTCCCCCTTACCCACTAATGACCCTCTTCCCACATCCCCTACCTCCTTGCAAAAATTTTTTTTGAGACAGGGTCTCACTAAATTGTATGGGCTGCCTCTGGCCTTGAACCTATTATCCTCCTGCCTCAACCTCTGAGCTGTTGGGATTACAATTATGTGCCATTGTGCCTGGCTTCAATTTTATTTATTTATTTTATCTCCAGCTACTTAGGAGGCTGAGGCAGGAAGATTGCTTAAGCCCAGAAGTTCAAGACCAGCTTGAAGAACATATTGAGATTCCATCTCAATAATAATAATAATAATAATAATAATAATATAAAAAAACCCAAAATACCAGGATTTGTGAGGGTGAGGCAGGATTGGAAGTTCACGGCCAGACTAGGCTATATAGTCAGAGATTCTGTCTCAAAAAACCAAACCAGCTGGGCACGGTGGCGCATGCCTGTAATCCCAGAGGCCCGGGAGGCAGAGGTAGGAGGATCGCAAGTTCCAGACCAGAGGCACTCTGTGTAATTTAGCGGGACCCTGTCTCAAAAAGTAAAAAAATGGGCTGGGGGTGCAGCTCAGTGGTCCAGCACTTGCAAAGTATGCAAGTGCGAAGCCTTGGGTTCAACCCCTAGTACTGGGAAAAAAAAAAAAAACAAACAATCCAATGTAATGCAATAAAACCCTGTTATAAACTGATACAGCATGGATATATAGGCATAAAGTCACATTATTTTTTCCAAAATGTATTTATTTCTTAAAACTATAGTATTTCACAAGTAACGGAGAAGATAGGCAATCTTTTTGTCCTTATATCATGCCCAGTACCAGAAGAATATATAACTGGTATGTGACTGAAATTGGCCTTTTATTTTCTCACTGAATTGATGAGTTATTTCAACTTTGTGTGAATACAGACTGAAGAATCTTCTTTTTTTTTTTTTTTTTCAGTACTGGGGGTTGAACCCAGTGCCTGGCGCTTGTATGCTCTGCAAGTGCTGGACCACTGAGCTGTACCCTCAGCTCATTTTTTTACTTTTTGAGACAGGGTCTCGCTAAATTACACAGACTGCTTCTGGTCTCGAACCTGCAATCCTCCTGCCTCCACCTCCCGAGCTGCTAGGATTAAAGGCATGCACCACTGAGCCTGGCTAGACTGAAGAATCTTGTCATAAAAGACTTCAAAGGAGCTTGGTTAGAGAATATACCATCAAGATTTAATGACCATAATTAACGGTGTACTTTGGATTCTTCCAAAATACTGGCACTTGCCTAGGTAAGGATGTAAAGATGCTATCTTGGCTTGAAGTAGAAAATTGTAGTTTGAAACTGAGGGTGGTAGTACATAGCTATAATCCCAGCACTCAAGAGGCTGAGGCATGAGGATTGAGAGTTCAAGGCCAGCCTGGACTACATAGTGAGACCGTATCTCAAGAAAAAAAAATTTTTTAAAGAAAGAAGGAAAGAAAGAAGAGAGAGAGGGAAGGAAGAAGAAAGAACAAAAAAATAAAAGAAGAAAAGAAATTTATAGCTTGAAACAAAAGGTTACCCCCAACAGTCAGAGGAATGTTTTAGGGGGAAATGTCAAGGATCCCACTGAAGATCCTTCCTGAAGCTTTCAATGTTCAGAGCCATGCCTCTTGCTACTTTCTACTATCTGGTACTATATTTGATAAAACTCCTTAAACAGCACAGGCAAACTATCTCTGATATATGTTGTTGTTAGGTGTCATCAAGTTGAGTCCCACTCATAGCAATCCTTACAGGGTTTTCAGTGGCTGTCAGAATTATCTCAAGAGTTGATTGCCATGTCCTTCTCCTGTGATATAATAAATATTTGGAGTAAATAATTACTGCCATTTTCTCCTCAAAATGTGCCTGTTGGTGCCAAAAAAAACTTTGCAGTTCAACTTTCATTATAAAATGTCATGTTGGAGAGAATGAGGAAGTGCTGATAAAGTGCTAAGAGTTCATTCTATGGGAATTCTGTTCTCAGTGATGTACTTTCCAAAGATAATGCATCCTAAACTTCTAGAATTTTAAAATGGGAAGGGATAAAATAATTTTTTAGTCTAACCCTTTCATCTGACAGAATAAACTAAAACCCTAAAGTTAAAATGTTGTTGTTGTTGTTAGATGCCGTCGAGTCGAGTCCAACTCATAGCAACCCTCATAGCGTTTTCAATGGCTGTTTCGGGATTGCCTTGGGAGTGGATTTCCACGTCCTTCTCCCATTTTGCGGTGCTGGGAATCAAACTCGGGACCTCAGAGACTGCAGAGCAGTGCTCTACCAACTGAGTTAAATCCCAGCCCAAAGTTAAAATGACATAGTGAAAATCATATAGTTTGTCACCAAGACAACAGTGACTTTTTTCTTGTCGATAATTTTATTTATTATTATTAGTTTTTTTTTTAAAGGTAGGAGTTAAGGCTGGGGTTGTAGTTCAGTGGTAGAGCATTTGCCTAGTATGTTCAAGGCCCTGGGTTCAACCCCTAGCTAGCTAGAAAGAAAGAAAGAAAGAAAGGAAGAAGGAAGGAAGAAAGGGAAAAGAAAGAAAAAGGAAGAAAGGAAGAAAGAAAGGAAAGGGAGAGAAAGGAAAAGGAAAGAAAGAAAGAAAAGAAAGGAAAAAAAAAGAAAGGAAGGAAGGAAGCAAGGAAGGAAAAGAGAGAGAGAGAGATGGTATGGAGGTGGGATCTCACTTTGCTGTCAAACTAGCTAACACCTGGACTCAAGAGCGTCTTCTGAACTAGGATTGGTGACACACACCTATAATCCTGCCACTCCACTCCAGAGGCTGAGGCAGGAGGATCCTGTGTTCAAGGCCAGCCTGGTATAGAGATCTTGACTCAAAAAAAAAAAAAAAAAAAAAAAATCTTCCTGCCTTACCTTTCCAAGTAACTTAGCTGGGACTACAGGTGTGTGCTACCTTATCTAGTTGTCCAGATTGCTTTCATTTTGCAGTACTTGGAAGTTGAGCCCAGGGTCTCACACATACTTGCCCAGAGGCTTGCACCCTCAGCCCATTTTTAAATTTTTTATTTTGAGACAGGGTCTCACTAAATTGTGCAGGTCGCCTCTGGCCTTGAACTCTCCATCCTCTGCCTCTGCCTCCCAAGTCGCTGGGGTTACAGGTTTGTGACACCGTATCTGGCTTTGTCCAGGGTTTTAAAATACAAGTTTTCCATTTTAATTGTGACATATACTGCTTCAATTGTGTTTTTTTTTAAAACATAGCAACTGAACACAATATTATTTTGTGAAATTATTCATTTAATCTTTCTCCCTATTTATTTTTAATCCAGAAAAGAAAATGATACAGAACAATTATGATGGACTTTTCAAAGGAACAGACCTCACAGATTTAGGGACCAGTTCTACCGTGAATCCCCAAAATTTATAGTTTCTTCCACCATTATTGACAGGGAAATATGGTGACAGTTTTTTTCCAGAAAAAGAGCATTTGACAATTAAAATATTTTAAAACCCCATTCACTTTGGGATAAGAGATTTTTCCTATGATAATAATTGCCATTTTGTTCAAGAATTTAAATTAGGCACAGAGAAAAAGAAGCTGGGGCACAAGTGGTATAAGATGGGAAAGAAATGATACATCTTAAAAATTCAAATGACAAGTTTTCTCTGGCTGGAGGTCAAGACAAGGGAAACTACACCACCTCAGATTGTGCAATCTGTAAAAACATTGATAAGACAGAGAACTTGAACTTGCTATTGAATTTACAAGGGAATGCCTGCCTATGAGACAGAAAGGAAAAACCATATTTTAGCAAGATGTGCAGTGCATTCAGACCTAAGGAAAGGCTACCCACATGAATTTTTAAGCGGTTCTCCATGGTGACTTTAATGAGTCTGCAGTTCAACTTTCTGTATTATCAACACATTCCAGCTCCAGCTCAAATACACGCTGTATCTGCCAGCCACATCCATGAGTTCTTGATATCCTGGAACCTCGGTGCCTTTGCTTCTGCCTCACAAAGCCCCTTGATTGCCAGGGGTTAATTTCATCCCGATGCTCTGGAAGAAGTCTGCTGGGCAGCAAGACTGCTATAGTTGATAAGAAGCCTCTTTTTGGACTGGAGATAGGAGCTGTGGGAAATTCAGAAACAAAAAGACTCAGATGGGAACAGCCCCGAAGTGTTTGTTATCTGCCCGTCAGAGACTAGGAAGAGAATTCCTCCCTCCACCCAGCCAAATTCCACAACCGGGAAAAATGGACATCTTTCCCCCAAACCCCACCCAAGTCAATTTCACTTCCTCTTTCTCATCCTCAAGTGAAAATGAGTTACTAATGAATTAACTAATGCAATTATACCAACATAGTTATAAACCACTCTGCTGATATATAAAGATGTGTTTTACCTTTAATTGCCGGGAGAAAATGGACAACTTGGCTGAGCACCTAACTGGGAGAGGAAATTAGGAAGTGATAGTTCCTCCCTGCCATGCACATCCCTCCCAACGCATCCTACCTAAAAATTCTGTGATTCTTGAGTTTTATTTTAAAATTTAAAAACACTTTTAAGTTAGGTCCCCAAGAGAGAAGCTTGCATTTCTTATTCGTTTCAGAGTGGTCCGAGAAATGCTACATCAGTGCATCTGAAAAATAAACAGGAAAACAAGCTCTCTTTTCATTTTGTTTTTTAATCAATACCCGAAATAATGACCAGAAGCAAAATTCCACCCGTGCATCAGCAAGCAGGAAGCTCGGCCTTTCAACTCCATCCTTCCCTCGGAGCTGTTCCACAGGCTCCCGGGAGCCTCTCCAGGCCACTAGAGCAGGTAGATGATGTACGACAGAACAACCAGGCCTATGATGGCAAAGAACATCAGGATGAAAATATCCAGCATTGTGCAGTCCTAGGCCAAAGAGGCGCCTCGTTTCGGAGGAGCTGTGAGCTGTGAGCGCGGAAGTCGCAGTCAGTGCAATGAAATGTCTCCTCTTCCCTGGTTCGTGTCCCCTCCCCCTCCAGGGAACCTGAGACTAAGATGCTGCAGCTCCATCAGCAGCTTGAGCCCCTACCCCCACTTCCTGCAACCAACCAATCACAATGCCCAAAGCCCTGGGTAAGTAACCAGGCAACTGCTCCATTTAGACCAGGCTGAACAGAAGAGGCTCAATGTCTTCCTGGGAACCCAGTCCCGCCCCTTTGTATGGAAATACTGTCTGCATTTAGATACGTCGTACCTGCATTGAGTCGGTTGCTTACAGAGGAGACTCCAGATTGCCTTCCTTCCTTTTCCTCTCACACATCGCTAGCAAATTATCTCACAGTAATTAATAATAATAATAATAATAATAATAATAATAGCTGCCAGTTGGGGGTACCATTAGCAAGTTCCGAGGTCACACTCAGGGGGACATGGACAAAGGTCTCATTGGGTCTCAGGTGGCATCCCTGAAAATGAACTAGCTTAATGTGATTTCCATGCTGTGCCAGATAATTACCCATGTGTTGTAATTTCAATCTTCCTGCAAGTCTTTTATAGATGGGGTTCAGAGGTGACCAGGCGCTTGTCTAGTGCTTCATACCTTAGTGATGGTGGGGACCAAGACTCATACCTAGGCTGCACATTCCAAAGTGTGTCGGGATTTTTTGTTTTTGTTTTGATTTTTTTTTTCCCCCCAATACTTGAGGGTTGAAACCAGGGCCTCTTGCACACTTTGCAAGTGCTCTACCACTGAGTTGCACCGCCAACCCATTTTTTACTTTTGTTTTGAGGCAGGGTCTCCCTATATTACACCAACTGCCTCTGGCCTGGAACTTGCCATCCTCCTGCCTCCACCTGCCAAGTGTCTAAGATTACAGGCCTGCCTCACCATGCCCTGCTGAAAGTCTGTTCTTTCTCCCACCAGAGACTGACTCCACCCTGCTGGTCTGGGAGGCCCAGAGACCCTGACTGCACAGCTCATTTACATCATGGGGCTCCACTTACAGGATGGATGAGTATGTCTGTCCTCCCTCTATCCCTTCATTTCTGTACTGTCATCACCCACACTTTTGTTTTCATTTGTATCTTCAGAAGGCTCAGCACAGTGTTACCCACAAAAAGGACATTGAAAAATCCTCATGCCCATGTCTGTGTAGTACAAGTGTCTAAAAATGCAAATTCACCTGTTTCTTCTGAGGGAAAAAGGGTGGATGCCTTATTTCTTTCCAAGTCAGTTATCTTTTTTACTTCCTGCCTTTTTATAAATCTCAGTTTTTTTCCTGTTTAAATTGTTTTCCCCTGGGATACCTCTGAGATCTAGTCCCTTGGGCCTCACCCCAAACAGTTCTTTTGAAGGGCATGGGGTTAAGACACTAGTCATCCACTTTATAACACTTGCCCTCACCTCAGGAACTTAGGCCACTTCCAAAAGGAAGTCTAGGAACTCCTCCCACTGGTCTGTCCCCAGGAGGCAGAGCGCAGGTGTTCAGTGAGCAGAGAGCCCACCACTCCCATGCTTGGAAGGTGACACGGACAGCATCCAGTGGAGGGGACTGCAGTGCTGGGCAGGAGAAGCCAACAGGAGACCTGCTCTGTCACCTCCTCTCCTCCTGCTGGGAGTAGTAAGCAGCCAGCTCCTTTGGGGGAAGTAGTATCAGTACTGCCTTTAATCCTGCCACCCAGTGCCACCTGAGATCCTTTCCACACTGCTGCACCTCTGCAGACTTTGGGTCACTTCATTTTAATTTCAAACACTCAGCCAGAGGAAGTCCTTTCTCCACTTGCTGCTATCCTGTTGTTAGGTGCTGTCAAGTCAGGGTTTTCAATGACTGATTGTTTTTGATTGCCTCAGGAGTGGATTGCCACATCCTTCTCCCATTTTTGTGGTGCTGGGACTCAAACCTGGACCTCAGAGACTGCAGAGCAGCATTCTACCAACTGAGCTAAATCCCAGTCCTGCTATCCTGAGGCCAGAGAAAGCTTTAATGCAGAGCCCCAAGTGGGAAATGTCCCTCTTGGGGACAGCAGCAGACAGGAGGCTACTAGTGACACCGAGCAGGGCCCAAGGGGACTGGATTCCTTTCTTTTCCATAGTCCCAGGCCCACTG
The DNA here is from genome assembly GCA_007922755.1 of Pedetes capensis. Classification (NCBI taxonomy): domain Eukaryota; kingdom Metazoa; phylum Chordata; class Mammalia; order Rodentia; family Pedetidae; genus Pedetes; species Pedetes capensis. The sequence goes on from VMDO01006404.1 coordinate 37,099, forward strand.
AGCAAGAGGGGAGACCTGCAGTGGGTCTTTGACCCACTGGAGACCTGCAGCCAAGCCCAGGGCACAGGAGATGCACATGGGCAGGGGATACTGCCCACCATCCCTGCCAGCCTGAGACCATGAGCATCACTCTGGGGTCCAAAAGTGTCAGCCCTGCCTCAAGCTGTGTGACTTCCACCAAGCCACTTTGCCTCTCTGGTTTCAATAAGCCCCATGTGAGGACGGACAATTGAAGTGGTTACTTCCCTTACAGGGCTGTTAGGAAAATGCAAGAATGAAGATGTGTTACAGACCACATTCCTGGTGTAGTGAAGCACACCTGTAATGCCAGTACTCAGGAGACAGAGGCAGGAAGACCATGAGCCCCAGATCAGCCTGGCATACATAGTGAGACCCTGTCTTTAAAAGACAATTACATTCCCAGGTCATTCTCTTATCCTACCACAGGATGTCCCAGTCCATCATTTCACAACTCAAACCCATGCTGAGCTCCCACTACCTGACTAGCAACACCCCAGGCAGGCCAGAACTGCTCCCAAGCTGAGCTCCTTTGTTAACCTGAGTGTTGAGCAGCTCAGTGTCTGCCTGCAGGCAGGTACAGGGAGCCTGAGGGGAGCAGACCTATCACCTGCCCTGTGTGCATCTGTTAATAGGGAGACAGATGCTTAACTAAGGAAACAGGAGTAAGAAACTGGGATCTGGGAGTGTCACCAGGCTGGGCAGGGAGGGATGACGGAGAGAAGGCTGGGGGAGAAGTTCTCAACAAAGAGGAAGCAGGTGCCAGGGCTTGCTGGAGAGTAAGCTGTCCCTTGGCTTCTGGCTTAGTCTTTCTCTCCGGGTGGCTGGGCTTCCTGCTAGCAGACAGGGGACACACACGCTTCAGCACCTCAGAGCCAACGAGGAAGCCAAGTCCGCAGGTAAAAACTATACTTTTATTTGAGTCACCAGGAGAAAGATTCACTTGTGGTTCAAGTCAACGTTCAGAGTCGTAACAGGCCAGAAAGATCTGATCCCGAGCACAAGCCCACGAGGGAGGGGAACAAACAGACCAAAGAAAGACAACAACCCCGTACAAAAGATGAGTGGTGGCTTCACACACACACATGAAATGTTTGGACAGAGGCAAATTTCACAGGGTCACTTCTGTTTCTTTTTAAATACAGGCTTGTGGGGTGGTACTTTGTTTTGTTTTCCAGCTAGAAAAAAAAAAAAAGCCCCCAAAGTGCATATGTGGAGGAGAAAAGGCAGAAATGAAGCAATAAAGGAGTTTTCCCTGGAGGGATGTGAGGGGAAAAAACAGGAAGCAGTGTTGGGAGAATTCACGTTTCTCACCAGCAGGCTTCTTGCATTGTAGGGATTGGTCCACAAAATTTAAGTTCACATTCCAGCTCTGAGGCATCTTCTTTCCTGGGATTAGACTGGCTAAAAGACCTCTGCAAACAGAGGGAGAGACCAGGGGCTCGAGCCCAGCCGTCAGGGTTCTGTGCTCTTCTAGGGGTAGATGGGAAGGAATGCAGCCTCCAGCATCCCTGAGTCCCTCAGCACCAGTGTAACAGTCCCTCATCTCTCTGGGCATGGGGTGAGAAAGTGTCCTCATTTTTAGGACAGGAAGAATAGAGGGAGCAGCTGGCTTGCCTTGTTTTGGAAGGGAAGTTCAGCTGAGTGGAAACAGGAGGCCGTTGGCTCCAGCACGCTCACTACCCTCCCTACCACAGAGCCTCTGACAGGATGTCCCTGGCCTCTGTCCCTAGATCCAGATTGTGCTTTGAGATCAAGATGCAACAGAATGGGTCAGCGCCTCCCCAGGGCTCCTGAGATTGTTCCGACATTCTCCTCTGCCCACCTCGTCCTCCAAGTTGCACGGGAGGACCTTCCACCTGCCCTCACTAAGCTGGAGCCAGACAGGGGCGCCTCCAGTCACTGCCTCCACCTGCCACTTGGAATGAATTTTCCCAAAGCGACTGACCAGCCGCTGACAGGACACCCATGCTGACTCTATTGATGACACTTTCAGGCCCAGCCCTCACTTTCAGGGTACAAGGGCGCAAGGGGACCAGATGCTGAACTCAGGGTGAAGATGGGATGGAGAGACTCAGAGGGTTAAAGAAAACCCAGAGATGGATGAAGCCAGGCAAGGGCTGTCCTAGGCCCAGGCACAGAGAAGGAACTTGGATGAAGCACCGTCTTCCCCTTTCTCATCCCGGAGTGGGGGTTTCCAGTTTTGTATCCCTGGGACCCTCTCCTTTGCTTCAAGGGGGTCTTGCGTGAGAGAAAGCCTGGGATGAGAGCCCAAGTGAGGCATCACAGCGTGGGTGACCCATGTCCCTCTGGTACCCTGCTCTGCAGCCCCAGACACAAGGGACAGAAAGAACAGGCTGGGAGCCAAGAAGCCGTCCTCTTGCCTCCCCACAGAGGGCCACCACTACCAGAAGTCCCCACCACTCCCAGAGCCACCCTTCCTTCTGCCCAGTCCTGCAGGGAACCGATGGAGGTTTAGAGGTGTCAGGGAAGATGGCTGTGCTGCGCGCGCACACACATCGCTCACAAGCCCAGAGACACCAGCAGCCCCTTCCTCTCACTCTCACCCGCTCGCCTGTCACAGACATGCTCACTCCTGACCCCACACAGGTCACTGCTGACTTTGCACAGCCCCAAGCCTATCTGGCCTTGGGCAGATGAGGGAAGTTGTGGGAAGCCAGAGACCTCTTCCAGCAAGGAGCAGGGAGGAGTAGCCCAATGCAGCCAGGTGCCCTGCCCTGCAGGCAAGACTTCCAGCCAGAGAGGGGTGCAGAGAGTCCCTGGAGGAGGGGGGAGAACACCCTGTTTCCCTCCTTCCTGGGGCTGTCCCTAACATTAAGAAAGGCAAGACTTGATTCAAGCTGCACTTCCTAAGGAGCTCCTTGCCCACTCAAGGTCTGCGTGGGCAGGAGAGCAACCTTGAGGTGTGAGACTGAACATACGTGGGGGCAGGAATTCACCCCAAAGCAGGCCCTCTACTCTCCTTCTGTTGCCCAAAAAGGCAGCAGGTGGAGAGGGAGACCCATCTTTGAGAAAGAGGTAAAGGTCATCATGCTGGTCCCTAGGCAACAGCAGGGCCCCACCCCACCCCAGGGGGAAGTAGGGAGCCCTGCCTGGGGGTCCCAGAAGTCTGGGGCTCACTGCAGCCCTGGAATGTCTAGGTGTGTGAGGAGCTGGGCAGGAGGGTCCCATGGGTAGGAGAGGCAGGCGAGGCTGGGAGCCAGCAGGTCTCCAGCTCCAGGCCAGCCCCACAGCCCCACCCTCCCCAGAGGGGCCCGCCTGGTCCATCCAGAGAGAAAACCCAGAAGTCCTTGGAGGGGAAAACCTGCCAGAGGAAGGAGCCAGCGAGAGTGGCAGAAAGTGGCAGAACAAGGCTTCAGCTGGCAAAAGAAGCTGGAGGAGGGGTGGAAATAAACAAGCTGTCGCGGATCTTAAAAAACAGACACTGAAGGGTAGATGGGTTGGGCCCCAGGACGGATGCGATGCCATGGAATGCACTGAAGACGGAAGGGGCGCCACTGGGCTCAGATGGCCTCCACGTAGTTGGCTGGCAGCATCCCTGTGTCACCGGTGCGCTCCACGGTCCCATACATCCAGCCATCGTCGATCTGCTGCACATTGACAATGGTGTCCCCATCCTGGAAGGAGACCTCATCCTCATCCGCAGCGCTATAGTCATACACTGCGCGGTATCGCTTCTGTGGGGAGAGGCTACAGTCAGCCAGGCCAGGTGCAGGTTCTCTTGACCCCAGGGCCACACACATGCTAGGGGAGCACTCTGCCACTTAGCTGCACCCCAACCCTGCATTTCTTTCTAGCTTTCAAGAACCCCAGAGGAGGGTCTGAGGAAACTGAACCAAGAGATGGAGGCCCTGCACTGTGTTCTGCCACGAATTTTCTCTGTCTATGTTTCACTTGGGCTAGGATTTAGCTCAGTTGGTAGAGCAGCGCTCTGCAGTCTTTGAGGTCTGTGTTCAATTCCCAGTACCACAAAAATGGAAGAAGGACTTGGCAATCCATTCCCAAGGCAATCTCGAAACAATCAGCCATTGAAAACCCTATGAGGGTCACTGTAAGTCAGACACAACTTGACGACACCTAACAACATGTTTCACTTGCTAAGAGTGTTCACCCATTTATAATGTACTTGGCATGTACTCTGTGCCAGACATAGGACAGGGTGAGGATGCATTCACCCTGCCTCTGCCCCCGAGAGGGATGCAGCAAGGTCCCACAGGCACCTGCTGGGACAGTGTTTAAAATGTGATGTGCTAGTCATGCATGGTGGTGCACGCTTTCAATCCCAGCAACTCGGGAGGTGGTGGCCAGAGGCAGCCTACATAACTTAGCGAGACCCTGTCTCAAGATAAAAAAGGGGTGGGGTATAGCTCAGTGGTGGAGCACTTGCAAAGTATCTGCGAGGTCCTGTGTTCAACCCCCCAGGAGCTCCCCCAAAAAAGTGACATGCTAAGCTGGGTGTGGTGGGCAAAGGCCTACAATCTTAGCATTTGGAGGCTGAGGCAGGGAGGATCAGGGATTCCAGGCCAAGCTGAGCTACACAGTGAAACCATGCCTGGAACAAACAAACAAACAAAACCAACCCTCAGGCAAGATCTGTGTAAGGCCCAGCTCAGGGAATGTCTGGGAGATGCATATGACATCTGCCAGCAGTGGGCGGTGATCTCACTGCCTTTGACACTGACCTGTCCAGGGTTCCACAGGACACAGTTTGAAGCCCTGCAGGATTAGAGGTCACATTCCTCACAAAGAGACTTCGGTCTCTCAGCACCAACTCTACCTCTATCTTGGGCCAAGCTGCCACTGCCACCTAGGCTTGCATCCCGCAATAGCCTCTTCATGTGTCCCCATTTCCCCAGTTGGCCTTCCACTGCCTCTTCCCCACACGGGCACCAGGTGATCTTTTAAAAGTCTAAGTCTGCATAGATTGCCTGTCGCCAAGGCCTTCCTCAGGCCTACAAGTCCTCACAGGATTGACCTTATCTCCTCCCCTCTCAAGTTACCCATGCCTTCCTGTAGGTCCTTACATTTTCCTAAAATATTCCTGCCTGAGAGCCTTTGTACTTGCTGTTCTCCCTGCACCAGTCACTCCTCTACTATCCTGAGGACTTCACTCAAATGTCACATCTTAACTCTGCTGCTGTGTCCCTTACTCTGCTATCTATGTATCACATGCTGCTATCTGGCCTGACATATACTCACTTACCTACTCCTTTCTAATTGGAACATAAGCTCCAAGAGGGCAGGGAAGTGGACAGCCTGAGTAACTGGAAGACTAGCTGATCTATCTGGAACCACATCCTTCAGAAGACCTCTCGCCCCGTCCCCAGCACTCCCTCCCTCCAGTGTGTCCATGGCACAAGGCTCTAGGAGGCCACTTATCCCAGGCGATTTCATTTCTCTGAGTGGTTGGCTCTTTTGCTCTGATACGAGCTGCTTTGAATTCCAGGCACCTGGCGTGGAGTGCGGCTCAGGGGCACCAGATGTCAGGATGCGCAGGACTTATGGGCCAGCACTTCTACTCTGGAGGACTAGTTAGCTGGGTCCTGCCTGTCTTCCTGCTTGTGCTCATTCATTCACTCTGCAGTTGATGAGCCCTGCTCTGGGCCTGGCTCAATGAAGGTGAACCAAGGCTACCCATAGAGAGCCCTTTTTTCAGAGAACTTTTTTTTTCTCCAGTATTAGGGGTAGGCCCCAGGACCTCTGGCATGTCAGGCAAGTGCTCTACAACTGAGCTGCACCACTAGCCCCTTTTTAGTTTTTATTGTTTATCTTGAGACAGGGTCTTGGTAAGTTGTGTAGGCTGCCTCTGGCCTCAAACTCACTTTCCTCCTGCCTCAGCCTCCTGAGTTGCTGGGATTATAGGCGTGCACTATGATGCCTGGCTGAGGAACTCTTGGAACTGGACAAAGTAATCTGAAGGGAACAAGGGAGGACAGGTGACAGAAAATGTCAGGGGAGACCCACTTGGCATGGGACAGTTTGAGAGGGCCTTTCAGAGGCAGGGAGGCACTGAGGTCTGGAGGACACGGAGGGTCATCCTCATGAAAAGCAGGGAGCAGGGCCGGGCATGGTGGCGCACGCCTGTAATCCCAGCAGCTTGGGAGGCGGAGGCAGGAGGATCACAAGTTCAAGACCAGAGGCAGTCTGTGTAATTTAGGGAGACCCTGTCTCAAAAAGTAAGAAAATGGGCTGAGGGTGCAGCTCAGCAGTCCAGCACTTGCAGAGCATGCAGGCGCGAGGCCCTGGGTTCAACCCCCAGTACCACACACACACACACACACACACACACACACACACACACACACACACACGCAAAAAGCAGGGACCAGGACCCAGGTCTGGAAGACCTTGGGCAGAAAGATGCAGTGTGTGCACAGGTAACCTGAGTGTGGAAACTGGGCCACAGTGGGGAAGTGACTTGGCCAGGACTAGGGTACAGGGCCAGCCAACTCCACCTACCCCAACCTACTCCACCACACTTCCTTTCAGTTGGGGAGGATGAGATGCCTACCACCCACATCCACAACAAAGGTCAGGAGAGCTACGTGCTGGGCCAGGAGGCCTTCTCAGAGGCCTCCAGTCTCCCACCTCCAGGGTCTGTCCCCTCCAGCCAGGGCTACTCACCCCACCCCCGCTTGGGGCGCTCCGCTGTATGGAAACTGGGGCTGCAGGCTCCTTGTAGCCACCATAGGATGGGGTCACTTGCTGCTGGGGCTGCTGGTAAACTGGAAGGTAAGAGAAGAGAGGGTTTAGAAAGTATCTTGCCAATGCTAGTCCCCTACCCCTATCAGGCCAACAATACAGATTTCCTCTCTACCTCCAACCTTGCTCAATCCCCACTCTCAGAGGCTTATGCCTATGGGTGCCCATTTGCTGGTATCGCAGATTCTACAAGCAGGGGCCATTCAGCCCATCATGCTAGGGGCTGCTCTTCTGATCCCCTCAGCCCAGCTCAGGCCTGGCTCTAGCCTTTCTTGTTCAGACAGGCACAGGACCTAGGGGTTTAAGACATAGTCCTCTATGTGTAGCTTCTCTCCACCTCTGTCCCCACAGCCCCACACTTACCAGGGGCACTGCTTGGGACATGGTGAGGCTGTGGCTGCTGCTCGGCGGGCCGCCGGTAGCTGCTGCTGTCCTGGGAGTCTCGGCGCTCTGGCTCCACGCCCTCACCGCCGGTGGGGCCCATGCGGCTCCTCTCAAACTCCTCGTGGTATTTGATCTGCAGGGCAGAAGGGCTGGGTGAAGGATCCCACACCAAACCAACCAGTCCTTGCTGTTGCCACTCAAGATGGACTCAGGAGTTTACATCTGGAGCTCCAGCTACTTGGGAGGCTGAGGCAAGAGCCTGAGCCTAGGAGTCGGAGGATAGCCTGGGCAACATAGTGAGATCCTGTCTCAAAAAAATAAAAACAAAAACAAACAAAAAAGTCCCAAAAAACCACACAAAAAAAGCAGCAGCAACAACAACAGGACCCTGGGATGGCAGAAACTCCCTGAAGGCTCTAGGCAGAGTACCCACTGTGTGCATTTGGACAAGTGACTTATTAACCTTGACAAAATTTGGGGTCCCTCTTTCTGTATAAAATGAATCTTTGCTGTCAACTTCTGGTATCATTGGAAGAGTTGGAGGGAGAAATGGGTGACAGATGTAAAAGGGCCACGTGAATGAAAGCACGAGACACACGGAGTGGTCATTCGTATGTGCCTGAGCCAGGGGCTGGACAGTCCCTGCTTTCATCTTGATCAGGAGGAACAAAACAGCTAGGCGTGGCGATGCTCACCTGTAATCCCAGCACTGAGGAGGCGGAGGCAGGAGTAACAACCCAAATTCAAGGCCAACTTGGTCTATGTAATGAGTTCCAGGATAGCCTGGGCTACACAGCAAGACCCTATCTCAAAACAAACAAAACAAAACAAAAAGAGGGACAAAAACAAAACAAAACAAAAAAACCCACAGCAACTCTTGTTTATTGAGTTCTTACTATGTGCCAGGCACTGTGTCGATGTTCTATGTCACAACCTGATCATTTTATCTGGTCTGTACCTGACAGAATACATCTGCTGACCTCTGTTTGCCAGAAGACGATTTACTCCTGCGGATGGAATGTATTTTAGCACAATCCTCCCAAATTACATACTTTTTATTAATGACACAAAAGAGTCACTTTACAAATATGGACTGTGTCAACATACAAAGTGCGAATGAGAGAAGTATGAGATGGAGAAGCAGCAGCTGCAGGAGTTCTAAGGTTGTCCCTTGCACTTTCATGAGACACACGCCCACACACCCTACCTTTCGGACACTGGTGTGACCTAATCTCATCCCTTTCCCAGAGGAAACTGGTGGGGAGGAGAACCAAGGAGACATGCTAAGATCCAGGGTTCTAGGGCTGTGTCTGCTGGGCTGGCCTGGGGATGGGAAGTGACACAGAGTGACAGGTCGAGTAGCTCATGGCCACCCTCAGGGCAGAGCAGGGCAGCCAGAAAAAAACCTGTCCTACTCTAGGCAGTCCTTGTCCTGTCCCAGGCAGGCCACGGGGACCTGCCAGGTAGCTGGTTCTCACTTCTTATTGGCCAGGATCCTGTCCTGCCTTTTCCTGATCCTGCAAAGTGGCAGGGGTAGGAAGCAGGGTAAGGAGAGGGTGCCAAACCTGCTCCATTTTCAGAAGGCCTCTGGGAACTGTGACCCTGTGCTCTGGAAGCTCTGGCCAGGGCCTGACCCATGCCATCACAGCCCAGGGTAGCGACCTTAGCTGCCCACACTCTACCTTTCTCTGCTGCCTTCTCTTGCCCTTGGCATTCACTGTGTACGCAAATCAGCAAGAGTTAGCACTTGACCAGGTAGGGCACAGAGCTGTGGCCAACTGGGAACACTTGTGTCACTTCTGCTGCTAAATAATGGTTATTTACTGCAGTCTGGGCTGGGTGGACAGGCAGGGCAGTGGCAAAGGCTGGGACAGTGTGGGAGGAATCTGGTCTGGAGGCAGCTCACTCAGGAGTGTATCTCAGAACTGGCACCTCCGTTCCCTGTCCCTTCCCTTCGTGGCTAAGCGGGGACCTTGACCCAAATGGCCAAACAGGCTGAGCCTATAACTGGGAGGAGGCAGTCCACTGTGGCCAGATGGAAACCCCATTGGATCCCCAAACTCCCACTAGAAAGGGGACCCAGGGTGCAGGGTCACAGACATGAGGCAAAAGGAGAAGGGCCCCAGCCCCACTCCCTTGGTGACACCTGCCCAGTGGCAGGTTGGGAGACAGAAGGGGATACCCCTCCCAAAGCCTCCAGGCCCACGAGGCATATGACTTTTGTCCTGGGAATGGGAAAGTCCAGCCTCCCTTGTTTACTTTCCGCTAATGAAAAGAACCAGTGACCAAGGATGGAAGTACAGAGGTAGAGGGGACAGAGGTCTGCACTGGACCTTGGGGCCTAGTTCTGTCCCCAGTCGGCATTTCATAGGTTCAGTCCTTCATCATGGGCTGCCCAGCACCATACCCATGCCTCATCCCTGGAGTATCAGGACCCCTTTATTTACTCATGGGATCTTGGGAGAGTTCCTTTCACCTCTAGACCTTAGTTTCTTCATCTGTAAATGAGGTCATGGTTCCACCTGAGGATCCCACCAGCTCTGGAAGCAAGTGTGGACATGGTGCATGCTCACAAGCTTGTTGTTGTTAGGTGCTGTGAAGTCGTGACCGACTCACAGCGACCTGGATAAGGTTTTCAAGGGCTGATTGTTTCGGGATTGCCTTAGAAGTGGATTGCCACGCCTTTCTCCCATTTTTGGGGGTGCTGGGAATCGAACTCGGGGCCTCAGAGACTGTAGGGCAGCGCTCTACCAACTGAGCTAAATCCCGGTCCTTTTCACAAGCAGCTGGCAGAATCCTTAAAGTCTTTCTCCCTAAAGTCATTACTTGCAGACAAATGTGTACAAAATAAGGGCTCAAGGACCCAGGCGTCTGGCACAATGACACAAGATGAACTTTCCCCTGATCCATGTCAGAGCCACCTGCTACTATCAATATTAACAACCTTCACATTTGCACAGCTCTTCACACTGAGGTCACAAAAGCTCTTCACAGATTCCCTCCCTTGACCCAGGCAGGAGTCACTCTAAAAAAGTCAGACAGACACTTTCATTCTCATTTTACTGCAAAGGAAATGGGACTCAGAGGAAAATTACTTCCACAGCAGCTTTCACTGCTCAGGGACAGTGGAAGGTGATAACACAAGGACAAAGTCCCAGCTAGACAGGCCCTTTTCTGAGAAGCATGGGCCAGGGTGACCACACTCCCATGTGTCCCAGTTCATTATCTGCTGTCCGGGAACAAATAGTAAGAAGCTCCCACACACACTCTCCAAGGGAGTGATAATCACAGGGTCACCCTACTAGGACAGGACCCCAAGCATACAGACCTGGGGGAGAAACAGAGGTGATCAACAGCTGAAAAGTGAGGCCCCTGCTCCCCTCAATATCCTCCTCTTCCCCTCCCCCTCCCTCCTCAGCAAATGAGGAAACTGTGCTGTACCTTGCTGGCCCACTAGTGGTTTGTTAAACAAATATTGTTAAACAAATAGGCAAAGAAATATTCTCCAGAATCCAAGGACCTGGCGATCCCTATGCCCAGCCCAGAAAAGTTCTGATCTTCTAAGAGCCCTGAATGAGGGCAGAGACCCAGACCCTGAACTGACCCAGACCTCCACAGAAGGAAGTCACCTTCCAACTGTGACATGAAGTTCAAATGCACGTAGGTTTAGGGACCCAAGCCCAAGGACCCTCCTCACCCAGCCAGGCCCCTGCTGGCTAGATCTCCAGGATGAGTAGGTAAGGCCCCCCCCAAAGCTCTGCTGGCTGATGTTCCGCTTTCTGAAGCACCCGCTTCCTGGTTGTGGTGGAAAACAAAAGCCTGAGTTGCCCTGTGTTCCTTCCCACATGACTCTGTATCATGGCCAAAGGAGGGAATCGGGCTTTGAATGGAATAACCAACTCACTAGCCAGGGGCCTTTTTTTTTTTTTTTTTTTTTTTTTTTTTTTTTTTTTTTTTTTTTTTTTTTTTTTTTTTTTTTTTTGTGGTGCTGGGGGTTGAACCCAGGGCCTCGCACTTGCTTGTTTTGCAAGTGCTGTACCACTGAGCTGCACCACTAGCCCGTTTTTTGTTTTACTTTTTTGAGACAAGGTCTCACTAAATTACACAGACTGCCCTCTGGTCTCGAACTTGCGATCCTCCTGCCTCTGCCTCTTGAGTTGCTGGGATTACAGGTGTGTGCCACCACATCTGGCTTTTTTGTTTGTTTTTTAGTAATGTCTCCTATGTGTTGAGGTGGAGGTCCTATTTTGTGCCCTTATGTGCATTTCTCCTTTCCTTTTCTCACCCAGCCCAATAAAATGCCATCATCACCCCATTTTATACATGAAGAAACAAAGGCCCAAGAAGTAGATAAGTAGTGAGTTAAGTCAGAATCCAGTTCTAACAACAGCCCCTTAGTTCTCAACTGCCATGTAATAGACCTTCCTATTAGAAACTCAAGATTCTTTAATTTTACATTCTTGGGGGTTTTGGGTGGTTGTTTTGAGATAGGGTCTTGCTATGTAGCCCAGACTGGCCTGGAACTCACTATATACCCCAGGTTGGCCTCAAACATTTGCTTTTCTTGCCTCTGCCTTCCAAGTGCTGGGATTACAGGTGTGCACCACCATGCCCAGCTACAACACTTTATTTTTAGAAAGCCATAAAAAAGTACATGCTTTCAAAGTCAAATTAGAGGATTATCCAACAAGGTTGCCTTATGACTATCTGACTCTGGGGATGAAACTTTAACTATTTACCCTTGATCAAGCCCAGAATCTGAAGATTAAAGCTCACTTCACACACACAGGATTTCTGCATGTAGCAAAGATGTCTTTAAGTTTTATGGCTTTATGGTCTCGTAAGACATTAGCCAGTGTGTAGCTAATGGCACTGTGTCCAGGTCTTTTACCATTTACCTCTGCTCCTCTATTGAGTCTCTAGTGAGTTATACATGTCAGGTGCTCGCTACAGGAGGCTTATGGTTTGGACATTCTGAAAACCATTTTGGCCACGGTCCAGAAATGTAATATTCTTTTATTCCCCGCCCCCCTTTTTTTCATGCTAGAGATGGAGCCCAAGGCCTCCCTTGACAGTGCTCTACTTGTTGATTTGCATGATGAGAAAACAGGTGTTCACCTTATCTGTTACTGGGTATTATATTTCACAAAAAGTAAAAAGACACAAAATTGGGGCTGGAGGTGTAGCTTGTGCTCAGCATGGGCAAGGGCCTTGGTTTGATACACACACACACACACACACACACACACACACACACACACACACACACACACACGACACAAAATTGTATACCGAGAAGCAATATATAAGTATGTAAGCAGGTAAAAGCATAGGCTCCCATAAAGGGACTCCAGCAAATGAAGTTTCTCATCTGCTAAAGCCCTTAGAGTTGGGGTGGTGGCCCATAATCTCAGCACTCAGGTGGCTAAGGCAGGAGAACTGTGAGTTCAAGGTCTGCCTAAGCTACATAGCAAGACTCTATCTCAAGAAAACAAAAGAGGGCAGAAAAAAGCCCTTAGAGCTCATGGCCAACAGCCAGGATTCTGAACATACAATCTTTATCCCACAACATAGGGCCCAGCCTCTCAACCCTTATCCTATGCGTTCCTTTTTTTTCCCCAGTAATTTGAGTGTTGAACTCAGGGCCTCGCACGTACTTTGCAAGCATTCTACCACTGGGCTACACCCTCAGCCCCTTTTTTATTTTTTATTTTGAGACAGAGTCTAAGTTGCACAGGCTGCCTCTGGCCTTGAATTTGTGATCCTCTTGCCTCAGCTTCCCAAGTCACTGGGATTACAGACATGTGCCACTGCACCAAGCTTCTATACTTTCTTAATATAGTATTAGACAATGGCTGATTTCAACCAAACTTTATATCCCTTCTCCCCCTCCACTTCTCAGTGGTAGGGATCAAACGTGTTGCCTTGCACATGCTAAGCATGCATTCTACCACTGAGCCACACCCCCAGTCCCTCCATGTCCCTTCTTTAGTCAGTGTAGAAACTAGACATGTCCGCCTAAGGCAGGGAAAATTTGAGGATATGGAAAAGAGCTTTTAGCTCAGGATCTGGTTTAAATCCCACCAGGTGAAAATCAAAGACTTCCACACAACTACATAGAACACTGCTGTGAGAACTGTCTACATAGAGGTGTTATTTTGAAAAATGTTTTAAATAAAAATTTAAAATAGCAATAAGCCATGCTGAGGGTCAAAATGTTACGTGACCTTTGAATTTAGCCTTGCTTTCTCCTCTGTAATCCTGTGCTTCTCTGAAAATCTCCTTAATAGGATTATGGGCCATGTATGCATTCAGCTCACCCAGGCAACTCCCTTGTGACCTTTTCTTATCTGTAAACCTGAGCCAGGATAGAAAGACAGGGAAAATTGGGGGCACATGGGAAGGAAAGGGCTCTTCACCCTGGGATCTGGTCTGAGTCTTATCAGCCAAGAATTCCAGCACAACCAAAAAAGGAAAGTTTCTGTGAGAACTACCTGCATAGAAACCTGTGCTTCCCTAAGAATCTCACTAAACCAGATTATGAACTATAATTACAATTAATATACCTAGGTAATTTCCTTGTGAGTAGATGTAGTAAGAATTTCCTCACCTATTCCAATCAAGGATTTTAACGACACTCTTTTTCCTAGCTATAAATCCATACAATGCATCTGCTGGGACCCCATTAAGTAATGTAATTTCAAAAGTCCCAAAATCAGAGGCTAAAGATGTAGCTCCGTGGCACAGCGCTTGCCTAGAATACACGAAGGCCTGGGTTCAGTCCCCACCTGCAAAAAAAAAAAGGCGGGGGGGGGGGGGAAGAAAAAAAGAAACCCTCCAAATCATACATATATCCATGGTGCAAACACCTAAGGGCAACCCTCTCTTAAGAGGCCTGCATCCATGTCTCACATGTATACTATTATTCCCTTAGGCATCTCTCTCTCTATATATATCCACCTACACTTCACTCTGAAATGTGTACTATCCTTTACTTTTACCTAATAAACTCTGGGGGCTGGGATTTAGCTCAGTTGGTAGACTGCTGCTCTGTACCCTCTAGGGACCTGGGTTCAATCTCCAGCACCACAAAAATAAGGAGAACCCCAACAATGCAAAAAACAGGAGAAGGACATGGCAATCCACTCCAGAAGCAATCCTGAAACAATTAGCCATTGAAAACCCTACGAGGGTCACTGAGTTGGATGCGACTCGAGGGCACCTTACAACAACCACAATAAACTCTGGAATTCTGCTTCATTCTCTGACTTGTTCCAAAATTCATTTCTGCCACAGAGTCAAGCACCTGGCATCACCTGTATAGAGGTCCCAAGAAGGGGAACTCCTTGGAGGCAGACAATAATGCCAGGTCACAGCACCCCTCACCATCACTGACAATCCTATACAATGCACCTCCCGGACCACCTCACAATCCCATTTTATTAAAGGGAAATTTCTCTAATAGAAGCTATACCAAAACATTTCTATGTAGTTTTTTAATCTTAATCAATGGAACTACTTCTTTGGATGTTTCTGTCTTATTGGCACCTCCCTAATCCATAATAGGGGCCTCTCCAGGCAGAGCTTGAGGCTCCTATCACACTAGGTGCCCAGGACTGACATCACACGCAGCGTGCCCTAGGTTAAATAAAACTGGAGGGAATGTGTGCCTATGTGCGCTCTTAAGAGGCCTGCACTCATGTCTGTCATGTACTATTATTCTTTTCTTAGCACCTCTTTTTTTCTCTGAATGCCTATGCTTAAAAATAAAGTGATTAATAAACTCTCTAGCTTTGTTTCATTCTGACTTGCCCTGAAAATAATTTCTGAGACTGAGTCAAGAAACTGGCATCCTGTGAGTGGAGGTCCAGAGAAACAGAACTCCTCAGGCCAGGCAGTACTGCACCCTTCACAACTGCTGGCATGCCTTTGAATAAGGTTTTCGTTTGTTTCTTGGGACAGGGTCTCACTATGGAGCCCAGGCTGGCCTCAAGCTCTCAATCCTCCCACCTCTCTCTTCCAAATGCTGGGATTACAGGCATGTGCCGCCATGCCCAGCTTGAACAACATTATTGACATTTATCATAGGCCAAGCACTTCACATTTTCCTTGAAATCATGTTTCAAGGAAGGACCTACTGCCCTTACTTTTACAGCTGAGGAAACTGGGGCTCAGAGCTGCCCACCCATTGTAGAAATGGCAGGAACGATAGGTGTCTCCTCTTACGTGGTGTGGCCACCTAGCCTCTTTGCAGGACTGAGGAGAGACTGCACATCACCAAAGCAAACACCCCCTGAGGGGACCAGACACTTGTTTTCCAAATACATGTTCTGGCTGGTAAGACCCCTATCTGCAGCTTACTCCTCCAGGGAAGCAAACCTTCCTCTCCACAAGACAGTCTGACCTTTAGAAGCAACCACTAGTCATTTGGTGCTAATCTGGGAAGGGAGGAGCCACACACAGGAACATTATTTTGGAAATAAAACACAAGGTGTGGCTCTGAGCAAGATCTCTCCCAAAGCCCTTCTAGAGGCTGGCACAACTTAGCCACAGTTCTGAGTGTGGTTGAAAGTTCCATTGGGGGCTGGAGATTTAGCTTAGTGACAAAATACAAAAGACAAGGAAGAAAAAAGTTCCATTAGGGTTCTGGACAACCATGGGTTAGTGAGGAAGTTTTGGAGTTTAAGTGATAGCTCTCAAACTTCATGCCTGCAGCAGCAGCACTGTGACTTCCAATCCCATCATATCTCAGAAGCTAAGCAGGGTTGGGCCTGGTTAGTACTTGGATGGGAGACCACCCAGGAACACTAGAAACTGCAGGCTTGGGAGAAGGACCCAGCAACCCACTCCCAAAAACCAATTCGCCACTGAAAACCCTATGAATAGCAGAGAAGCACTGACAGTAGTGTTTCATCTGTAGTATGTAGGGTCGCTATGAGTCAGACCAACTTGACTGCACCTAACAACAACTCAAACTTTAAGGAGCACCCCACTCAAAGATGCTAAGTCGGGTGGCCTGGTGGAGCAGAGAGGCTGCATTTTCACTACACTCAGTTTGTTTTGGGGCCCACATTTGATAGACAAACTTTAATTGCATTCACAAAGACCAAGAAAGAGTCTCCCAGCTTTTGCAGTCACACTTCACAGGTCTCAGCTACAGCTGAGAAAGCAGCCTCCAGGTCAGGTTCAAGGCACCTCCCCAGCCCAGAGCAAGGACAATCAGCTAATTGCAGCCCTGTAGTTACTGATAAGATGGTTATCCCTCAGTGAGCATGTCTTGGCCACAGTGCAGTTTTTTGTTAGGAGGATATTAACACCTCTGATGACAGGGGCAGGGAGCAGGTTAAACAGGCTGGGTAGGAAGTATTCTAGAAGCCTTCCAGAAAGGGAAGCAGGGGCCGCAGGTTTGCTGGTCTTCCCTCCTCTAAAACTCACAAGATGGAGCAATGAATGTACTGGGGAGTTAGGAGTGCCTGTGGGAGCAAGTTCATAATGCAAAGCCACAAGATTCCAGCTCCTTGTGAGTCACATCACTCCAGGTTTTGCCCATCACCCAAGGCCATGCCTCTCCCCCATGCTGATGACACAGACCCTTATGACCCTTTGGAGGGTCTGGACCAGAAGAGATGCTCTAGGGTATAAGCCAGGCACTATGCAGAAAGGGGTAACTGAAACAAGCTTTCTGTGGTGCAAAGAGGGATTCGGTGTTCTGAGGAAGGCCCTCTTTGCCCACAGGACGCAGTCTATTTCCTCAGGCCACCAATTTCTTCTTTTTTGATATAGGGTCTCACTACATAGTTCAGGCTGGCCTTCACCTCAAGGTCCTCTTGCTTCAGCCTCCCCAGTGCTGGGATTACAGAAGTGCACCACCACACCTGCCTTTGGGCCACCAATCTCAAACTGGGGGTCCACAACTTAGTTGTGAAACTCTTTAATAAGTCTATACCTAACATCTCTACAAAACAATAAAAAGAACAGAATGGCCCCTCCAAGTAAAATGTACTCATTCATAAAAGGTTTTTGGTTTTTGCAGTACTGGGGAGTTGAACCTAGGGCCTCACACATGCTTCTGCAAACTCCCTACCACTGACCTGTACCCTCAGTCCATTTTTTACTTTTTGAGACAGGGTCTTGCTAAATTACTCAGGCTACCTTGGGCAGGGGGTGCAGCTCAGTGGCAGAGTGCTTGCCTACCATGAGTGAGGCCTTGAGTTCAACCCCCAGTCCCGCAAAAAGGTTTTGATTTTGTTTTCTCTATAAACAAACACATGACTATTTGGTGGGTTCCAATATAAAATGTTTTTTTTTTTCCTTTTTTTTTCTTCTAGTGCTAGGGGGCTGAACCCAGGACTCCATGCATGCTAGGCAAGTTGCTCTTCCATCAAGCCACACCTCCAACCTCTTTTTTATTATTAATATTTTTTTTGGGGGGGGTACTGAGGGTTGAACCCAGGGTCTCGCGCCTGCATGCTCTGCAAGTGCTGGACCACTGAGCTGCGCCCTCAGCCCATTTTTTTTTTACTTTTTTGAGACAGGGTTTCACTAAATTACGCAGACTGCCTCTGGTCTCGAACTTGCGATCCTCCCGCCTCCGCCTCCCGAGCCTCCGCCCAGGCGTGCGCCACCGTACCCGGCCCTATTATTATTATTTTTGAACCAAGGTCTTGCAAAGCTGTCCTGACTACCTCTAGCCTTGAATTCCCGATCCTCTGCCTCAGCTTCTGAGTGCTGGGATTACCGGCGTGTACTACTACGCTTGGCAAATGCAGTTCTTCTTGTAGGCAGAAGTCAGTGTTTCAAAGCCGCCATCTCAGGTGTGGCTGGTTCTGCTGGCTGCCCTGTGCTTCTCAAATCCACCTGCCCCACTGTCACAGCCCACTTTAGGCACGGCCAACTAACTTCTAGAAGGAGCGCCCTGCCAAGGTGGTCAGGTAGAGGGATGGGAAGGGATGTGGATGTGGAGCCTAGAGGGTGGGCCATCTGAGACCCAGGCCCTTCCATAACCCCTAAATCCAGTCTTTCAGGCCACAGTGACATGGGCAGCTCGTCCATCCCTTCCTGGTACAGACATGAAGACAACTGATCGCCCAATCCTTCCTCTGCAGGGTCTCCTTGTGCTGTTGGCTGGGCATGTCCTGCAGCTCTGTGCCTGGGATCCTGCCTGTGTCCTGTGGTTGTGGCTCACAACAGCCCAGCACTCTACTCCCACAGGCCCTAAATCAGTTCCCCCATAATCCCAGAACCATACAGGCCCCTGGTCTGTGGCTTTGCCAGGAAGGAAACTGAGCCTCAGCTCTCTGACCTCAGGGGCTGTGAAGGGCCATGATGTGGGGGACCATCGTTTCGCTGCCCACTGCCCACTCCCACCCACACGCCAGCCAGGTGCTGCTGAGCAGCCCTGGCCCGGGAGGCCCTGGACCAGGGATGTGGGGCCAGCAGGCAAAGCTGGCTGGGCTTTTCACACAGGAAGGAAGAGCAAGCCGAGGTGGGAGGCAGGCGCTGGAGGACAGAAATGACTAAGGTGTTAGCACCCAGAGGCAGCCAGGCCTCCCTCTCCACCCACCCCCAGTTTTGACCTTTGTGCTATACACAAAGTACCCAGTCCCTGGCACCCACCATACCCAGAAAAAATAAAACCAGCTTCAGAGAATAGGGGATGACTTAGCACACAGTCCCTACCCCACAAACTCCCAGAAAGGGCGGCCCCTTCACGCACGCAGGCTCTGTGGGCTGCATGAGGCAAAGAGGGAGTCTGGGGCTAAAAAGAGAGAAGGCACCCGGGGACCCCACCCCTTTCCTTCCCTCTGCCCAAGCCGCTGCCAGCCAGGTCCTCCCGGAAGCACAGAGACAGTGGAGGAGGCTGGCCTTGCTTGTGTCTGCCGGGCTGGCAAGGAAGGGACAGGAGGGAGGGCCATGCGGGCACCACGGCAGGAGGCAGGAGCTCACGTTGCTGATCTGGTCCTGGGTCTTCTTGATTCTCTGCAGTTCAGGTGTATCTGCCACCACACTGAAGCCTTTGCCCTTGTTCTTCTCAAACTCCTCCTTATAGCGCACCTGGGGGCGGAGAGAGAGGAAGGAGGTGGTCAGATAGGGGGCAGAGAGGGTCCAGCCTGAGGCCCATGGGAGGAGACACCCAGTCAGGAGATGGAGACAGGGGTCAAGAGAAAGATCCTGGCCAGAAATCCCCAACACAAAGTAGAAGCCTTGGCCAAGGTATGTTAGAGCAATGGTAAGCTACTACTATTTACCAGCGTGTTCTGAGAGGCAGGCACGGCGTTGAGTGCCCACATGAACTATCTCACTTAAGTCTTAACATGCAAACAATAAGCCACCGAGAGGCAAAGTCTCCTGGCCAAGGTCACACAGCTTAGCAGCCAATGTCCAGAGCCACCAGGAAGCAAGCCATCATCCACCTGACTCCTGACCCTTCACCCCAGGCCATCCTGCCTGGAGCTATAGGAAGGAGGCTCTTGCCAGCGCTGTGAGGATCGCCCAGCCCTCCCCACAGCCAGGACATATCCCTACCCACCCAGAGCCTGGGAGAGTCTTTCAGTGACCAGCTGAGTGAGGACTGTGCCAAAGGACAAAGTTGGTGCCCGGAAGGGAGGGTAGTGAGCCAGCCATGGGGAAGGCTCCATCAATAAGCCTTTGAGAGCCCCGGCAGCTTCCCGGAGCCTGCCAGGCTGGCTTCTGAGGCTACCGCCACAGGAGGGGAGGAAACTGGTGAGGGACAGACAGCATTTCACAACAGTGGTCCAAACTCTGAGGAAGGATCGTACCATCCCATTGCTGCCCTCCTCTTCTGAGCATTCTGTGGAAAACTCAAGTACTAGAGGGACGCAAGTCAGACATCAGAAATAACTTCCCAGACACTAAAGGAATTGAAATATGAGGAACAGCTTGTTCTCCCCTGGGGATTATGAAGAACAGAATGGAGGCTAGGAAATAATTGTGGGACAGAGAACTGCTTCTTGGCTCCAAAGATTCACTGTCCACTTCACCAGCCATCTGTTCCAGGCCTCACAGCTGCCTGGATTTCCTCCATGGGGGATGTCCTATCCTGAAACAAGTCAGCCCAGGACACGGGGCCGGGTGGGGTGGGGGGACAGGACATGGGAGTTTCCAGAACAAGCCCAAGCAACTCCCAGGCCTGGAGTCACTGGCCCACAGCACTGAGATGCCCATGGCACTGAGCTGCTTCTCCCTGATGATCCACCATGGCCACACCAGTCAGGTCTTCCACATATGACAGGGGCCAGGGAGCCTTGTTTGGGCTTTTTTTCTCTTCCTTTGTTCTGATACAGACTGAAAAGAAAGGCCTAGATGGGTGTGCTGACTCAAACTTGTAGCCCCAGCACTCAAGAGGCTGAGGCAGGAGGATGGCATGTGAGGCCAGCCTGGGCTACATTGTGAACTCTGTCTCAAAAAAACTCTGCTAGGTAGGTTCACTCAGATATTAACAGGCAACAGGGAGAAAGGGGATTCATTTGGACCCACTGCATCCAGCCATGATGAATGAAGTTGTGTGTAAGGCAAATCTCTAAGGACATCAGAAGGCCATTTTCTAATGGACCCCATACCCTGATTCAGGATCAATAGCTTCCTGAGGATAAACAAAGGCAGACAGTGTCAGAATGTCCACCTCTGGGCCTATGCTTCTGAATGTCCTGGCAAGTCTAATGAGCCTTTTTACAAAACAAAGACCCCAGGCTTCTTACCACCTAACCCACAACAAAGAGTTTTTCCAAGTGGAGTTTGAACTCTGGCATGCTCAAGGTTCCTGTCACTTTGGGCGCCTAGGGCTGAAGTCACACTGCCACACAGGGCTGATGTCACACTGGGCGTGCCCCAGTTTGAATAAAACTTGAAGGAACATACACTCACTCTCTTCCTCTCCTCTTTTTTCTCTCTCTTACCTCGTCGCCCTCCACCCCTCTCTCCTCTTCTGTCCTTTCTCTCCTCCTTCTCCTCCCAGGCTGCCACAAGCTGGCCGCTCCTTCTCTCAGGCCCGCCATCTTCTCTGTCTATCCACGGCACCTTTCCTTCTAGAAGTTTACTTACCTCTTCTGTTCTCTCTGGGTTTACCTTCCCCTGGGGAACAGAAATAGCCTTACGGCAATTCACCCAGAGAACCGAGGTTTTTCCCAGTTCCTTTCCAGGTTTATCTAAACTTCTCCAATGCCTCAGTTTTCCCAGTAATCACTCCTTAAAGGTATACCATCTTTTAATAAATCTTGTCTATACCCTTATGTCCAGTAAAAAGTTTTTTATATGCCAAATACAAGGACTGAGGTTTGCTGCCAGATTCCTGGACCCGTGTCCCCAGTAACAAACCCTAACAAATCTGCAAAAACAAAAAACAAAATGTAGAAAAGGAAAAGGAAAAGAAAAGAAAAAAGAGACAAAGACAAAAAGAGAAGCTGGGTACAGTGGCGCATGACTCAGGAGGTAGAGGCAGGAGGATCACAAGTTCGCAACCAGAGGCAGTCTGCATAATTTAGCAAGACCTTGTCTTAAAAAGTAAAAAAAAATGGGCTGGGGGTGCAGCTCAATGGTACAGCAGTTGCAAAACATGCAAGTGTGAGGCTCTGGGTTCAAACCTCACTATCGCAGGAAAAAGAAAAAAAGAGAAGAAAAGGCCTAGGGGTGCAGCTTCGTTCCTATCAAATTTTAAGTTAGGGAAGGGGATGGGGACCCAGGCTACCCCAAGGACCCAGAACCTGCCCAACACCTGCTTTTCTGGGAAGCTCTGGGTCAGCCTTCAAGAGGATTTGAGGAAAGGTAAGGTACTCAGAGACTGAAAAATGTGGCATTCGCCAGGCACGGTGGCACATGCCTATAATCCCAATTATTTAGGAGGCAGAGGTAGGAGGACCATGAATTCAAGGCCAGATGCAGCCTGGTCAATTTAGAGAGATCCTGTCTCAAAATAAAAAATACAAAAGGGGTTGGGGGTGCAGCTCAGTAACAGACTACTTGCCTAACACAGGCAAGGCCCTGGGTACAACCTCCCTGTACTGAGAAGACAAAAGAAAACAGAGAAGAGAACGTGGTTCCAGATACAGAAGCCCCAAATTGAAAGACTCTGGCCTCAGTTCCCTTATCTGTAAAAGAGTCATCACAAGGACTGGACAAAATACAGAAAGCGGGGATCCAGCCATGATAGCACACACCTATAATTTCAGGACTTGGGAGGCTGAGTTAGGAGAACCATGAGTTTGACGACAGCGTGGTCTACATAGTGAGTTCCATGCCAGCCTGGGCTACATAGCCAAGACCCTCTCTCAAAAACCTTGGGGGGAAAGAAGAAGAAGAGGTGGAAGGGAAGGCTCCCTGTCACTTAATGTGGGCACAGTCAGAGGGAGGCAAGACTGACAGGCTTTGTCTCCCACTTGCCGATAGTGGGCCAATAAATTAACCTCTTGACCCTCAGTTTCCACATCGGTAGAACAGGGATGAATGATGCAGATGGTGGCTCTGAAGCAGAGGAGCACCGTGAAGCACGCCCTGGGAAGACTGACTGCGAAATTGCTGTGAGCGAGCTAAACCGATGTCAGGCCCCACTCTCTGCCGTTTCCTGGTCTTGCAAAGGTCAGGCCCCTAATTCCGGGGAAGAGACTCTGCAATGACATCAGCTTGTTCCCAGGCTCAGGAACCACCTCCCCACCCCGTGGGGGAAAGATAATTCATTTCACTCTAACACAGGGGGCCGGGAGGTAGGAGGGCCGGAGAGGGACTGAGGAGGGGCAGCCTGCACTTTGCACCACTTTGCTGCACGTCTCCTAAGCAAGCTAGTCCCCCTTCCTAGGGTCCCAAAGTAGAGCTGGGCCAGCTGATCTCTAAAAGCTTTCCCACTCTGGAGGTGGCAGAGGTCAAGGGTGGGGCCAGAAGCATGAGGAAGGGTGGCCCAGGGCCTAGCCCTCAGGCTCTCGCCACACCCACACTGACCATTTGCCCTCCCTCTGTCTGGGATGGCTCACCAGGGCGTTATGGGGTGGGAAGGGACCTGCCTGAGGTCACTCAACCCAGTTGTCAGTTGGGCCAAAGTACAATTCAGCACTTTAGCCAGATGATTCCATCCCTGGTTGGTGCCAGGGCCTCCCACCCTGGAAATTCCCACAGGCGGGCTCAGACTAATGCCTGAGGCACAGCACAAACAACCACGGTCCATGAGATGCTACTTTTGGATATAAGTTCTTAGTTATGATTCCTGGATCTACCTTGTTCATCATTTATCCCAGCAAACAACAGATACATATTAATGTTTGTAGGATGAAGGATGAACGGATTAAATACAGATCCATCATCTTCAAACAAACAAGGCAGTATAATCTGGCAAATAACTCCTTTGATGAGCTCACATAAGAAGAAAAATAAACTGGGATGGTGGTCCATGCTTGTAATCCCAGCACTGGAGAGGCTGAAACAGGATCATGAGTTCAAGGCCAGCCTGAGTGAGACCCTGTCAGAAGAAGAAAGAGGAGAAAGAGGAGGAAAACGAAGATGGGCAGAATGAGAAGAAAGATCATGATTTTAAAAAGAAAAGATGTGTTGAGCAAAATGCACCACCATCCATTTCCACTTTTATTGGGCCTACTACGAGCTGGCCCATACTATGTAGCCCATTCTCTTCGAACAAGAAAGCAATTGGTATTTCAACATACACAGATGGGGATGTAAGCTAATGAGAAAGGCCAGGGCTGGATGAAGAGATCGAAGGTCACTGTGTCCATGTCCTCTCCCTTCCAGAACTATAGAAGGGAACATGGGTGCTGGCTCCATGCCAGGACCAGTTAAATACCTAACATGTACTAATTGCTTCACAATCACTTTTAAAGAGAGGTAATCTCCAGTTTACACATGAAAGCATTGTGGCACAGAGTGGTTAAATAACTTGTCCAAGGTCACACAACTACTGGTGGTGACACATTTGGTACTCTAGGCCGCCATTCATGTAAGAGTGACATTCTTCCTGGAACCTGGTCCCAGAGCACACAGCTGGGGGGGACCTCTCATTGCACATTCCCCTCCCCTCCGTGGCATCTCCCACAGCATCATGAAGGTGACAGGAAGGTAACCCTGAGAATATGTTCTCCTCTCTCCTCACACTTCTGCCTGTCTCAGGCCATACCCCAAACATGCTGGCTCCACTCAGCCTGGGCCAGGGAGCTGCAAGTGAGGAAGAGGGGGGCCAGGGCCGCCGCCAGCTCCACCGAACCACTCAGAGGCTCATTTCTGGATAGCTCTGTGGTTACCTCCCCCGCAAAAGAGGTTACAGGTGTCCCAGACACCCAAAGTGCCACTTTGGGGACCAATATAGGGACAGGAAAACAAAGTTGAAATAGCATAGGCAGCTTCCCAGAGACAGAGAAGGGCGGAGACATTTCAAAGCAGGCCTGGAAAGAGGCCCTGGAGGGACCTGCTGACACCCGGTGTGGGGGGCAGGGTAGGCAGAGGAAGCTCCCACTTCCCTTCCTGCCAGCCATCGGCTGCCCTAGCCAGCCCTGCCCCCACATTGGCCACAGGAACCAGACCTGCCACCACCCCCAGCCAGGCAGCTGAGCCCTCTAAGCCTCAAAGCCTCAGGCCCAGCCCCCAGCTTCCAGGCAAATGGGTCTCTGTCCCCGTTTTATAGGTCAGGGAAGAAAAAAAGCTAGGAGAGGCAAAAAGAGCCTCAGAGCCCATGGCTGGTGGGAGGCAGGAGACAGGAGGACAAGAGAACAGGGCCCTTTCCTGCCCACCCCAGCGCCCAGGATCCTGGCTCCTGAGCAGAGCTGCACCTTCAATGTGAAGCCCAAACACCCCTGGGGCAGAACTGGCGAGTGGGGCTCTGCCTGGCTACCACCCCCCTACCAGCCCAGCTCCCCACACCTCAGGTGTGACTGTGGGACCATCAGTCCTTACCAAAATAGCCAGGGGTCAAAACGCAGATTTCTGGGCCCCACCAAGAGCAGCAACCAAAACCCCTTAGATGGGGCCTAGGAATCTGCATTCCAACAAGTCCCCAACACTTGCTGGTAACTGGTGCTTCCTGGTGACATAGTGAGCCAGCCCTGTAGGACTGTTATGAGCAAAGTATCCTGGGGCCCCAGGGAGTAGAGACCACAGATGGGGCAGGGTGCCTCCTCCTCCTCCTCCTCTTCCAGACCCCGCCCTTCAGGGATCAGTTTCCAGGAGCAAAAAGAGCTGCAGCCCAGCTTTTGTGGGGCTGACAAAGGCAAAGGTTTTAATTTCTCCTCCGGAGTGAGGGGTGGGGGGGCTGAGGGAGAAAGAGCATGAGCGCCCTTGCCTGCCTACCCACAAACCTCCCCAGACCTGCTCCTCCTCCAGGCCCTGCTCTCTCCCTCCTACTCTGGTCGCAGGGTTCTTCCACAGGATAGAGGGGGGCATGTCAGGGCCTAGAGAAGATCTGGCCAGGAAGTTGGCTGTCTGACCCCTCTCCCTGACAGCTGGACCACCCGCCTGCCCCAGCTGGCAGAGATTGGCTGTGCAAGTAGGCTCCCTGAACAGCCATTCTCTCAATCCCAGAGGTGGAGTGGCAGATGTGGGCTACTACTGAGGGACAAATCACCAGTCCCCACGTGTTCCCTTGCACTGTGAACACCCACGAGGCCAGACCCTCAGGCCACACCAGGGCTGCGCAGGGTCAAGGGTACCACACTTTGGTGTGAAAAAAGCCAAAGCCCAAATCCTGGAACTTCACCAATCGTGCATGTCAACAGGCCAGGTCCTGCTCCTCTCTCAGCCCCAGTTCCAGAGGAGGAACCTGTCTCCACCTACCTGCTGGAGCTGAGTCAAGGATAAGAGAGACGAAGTAGCTAAAGCACGTGCTGAGCTACACAAGGACTCAGCAGCATAAAGACTATTGTGCTTGTGAAGGGGGAGATGGTTCTTATCAGGGAGTCAATGGAAAACCAGTAAGAACATATCTCAATGTCAGACCAACCCACATTCAAAACCATCAGCATCCACTTCCTCTTCTGCAGTGGAGCGAGCCTCCAGCCACACAGAGCTGTGAAGACTAAGCGAGCGGGTATACTTGGAGCACTGAGCACTTGAGCCTTCGATGCTATTATTGTTCTTTCCTCTGCTACTACCATCAGGGCCCAAAGCTAGATCGCCCCGACATCGGACCTATTACATATCGGAAGCTAATCAGGGTTGGACCTGGTTAGTACTTGGATGGGAGACCACCTATGAATACCAAGTACTGTAGGCTTGGGAGAAGGACCTGGCAGCTCACTCCCAAAAAACAATCACCCATTGAAAAACCGAGGAGAGCCGGGCACAGTGGCACACGCCTGTAATCCCAACAACTCAGGAGGCAGAGGTAGGAGGATACCAAGTTCCAGACTAGAGGCAGTCTGCATAATTTAGTGAGACTCTGTCTCAAAAAAAAAAAAAAAAAAAAAAAAAAGGCTGGGAGTGCAGCTCAGTATGGGAGTGCAGCTCAGTAGTACAGCACTTGCAAAGCATGCAAGTGCAAGGCCCTGGGTGAAACCCACAGTACCGCAAAAAAAAAAAGAAAGAAAGAAAGAAAAGCACTGACAATAGAGCTGGGCATGACACAATGTCGGGTAGTGTTTTGTCTGTTGTACACAGGGGCACTATGAGTCAGACCCCACTTGATGGCACCTAACAACTACCTCCAGGAGCTTAACAGGTCCCCGAATGTCCCTGAGCCTTGGCTATCTAATTTGTATGATGGGAAGGCAGCATTCTCCTCAGGGAGGACCTTGCAAGGGGTGGAGGTGGCTTTCCATGATGGGTGCAGGATCTGGTAGAAGCCTCAGTTAGCCCCTTGTAGCCTAGGATGATCTTCCTGGGCATCTTGCCCACTTGGTAGATTTCCCTATGTGTTCTTTCTCATTGATCCTTGCTGAAGCCCTGCCCCACCCCACCCCACTGTAACCTAGGCTAGGGCCATTGTTGGGTCTCAAGGCTCCAGACCCTTTGTTTATGGCTCAGTGTCCCCTAAAGACGGAGTTCACCCTGGGCCAGGAACCTCTCGCTCACAACTCTCCCCACCCAGCAGCACTCAGGAAAGCCAGGCTAAAAAAATAAAAGCCAGGCTCCTTCACACCTCCGAGGGGTAAAGGTTTGGGCACATGGCCACAGAGGTCAGGCTGTGTGACCCAGACTGGTATGAAGCTGGAGAGGCGAGCTTTATCTGCCCTAAACCCTTCTGTATAGTGGGTATAAATGGAGAGGAAGGCAAGGGGAGGACTTCCTGGAGGAGGCAGCGTTAGAGACCCCAGAGCTGAGGCAACTCATATCAGGTAGGAAGAGGGCCATGCTCTCTGCCTAACTCCTTTGCTGAAGTCAGGAAGTCTGAAGTAACTGAGGCAGGGTGGGGACAGGGAGACAAGGCAGGCACAAGGGTTTCAGCACCTTGGCCTTGCAGAGTAATGAGTAACTGCAGGGGAAGGAGCTCTTGCCAAATCTGGTTACAACAGCCCTCTCTTCCCACCGGTCTCAGGGCCAGGCCGCCCCTCACCTGACTCTGGAGCTCGCTCTGTTGCTTGAGGCGGAGGTTTTCCGGAGTGTCGGCCACCATGGTGAAGGACTGCTTGGGGTAGTGTCTGTAGGAGAGAAGAGAGTGGGTGTCATTCTGGAGAAGGGGCGGGCCCTTTTGGGTTTCTCATATTGGCAGCTTCCTCCCATGTCTGGGCAGCCCTCGTCCTGGTCCGAGCAGGAGGGCCACGATGGCAATGGGTGTCCACTGCAGGGTGTGGGAAGAAGCAGGCACTTCTCAGCCTCAGCCTGCGCTGGCTGGGCATGGAAGACACAGCAGGCCTGGGTGGCAGCTTGCCAGAGAGAACGATCCTGAGCCACAGGGAGGCCACTGATGGGGCACTCTGAGAGTTTCAGATTGCCCTTGTTTGGGGATGATCCATGTCTTAGAGTCAGAGGATCAAGGGGACAGGGCCAACCAGGATGGCCTAGTCAGATCAGGGAGAATATGAGCATGGGGTCAGCACCTAGACCAGAAATGGAGACCGGTCATGGGAGGAAGGGCAAGAGAGATACGGGACAGAAAGGAAAGAGGACACGCATATCCTGGGGGCCTTTCTGGAGGAAGTGAGTGGTAAGAGAGAGAATGCAGATGTCCAAAGCAGTGTTTCAAAGGCTAACAAAGATCATTTTATCCAGGTATGGTAGCCCACGCCTGGCATCCCAGCAACTGGGAAGTGGAGGCAGAAGGATCTCAAGTTCAAGGCCAGCTTGAGCTGTATAATAAGATTCTGTCTCAAAAAACAAGGGTTGGAGCTGCAGCTCAGTGGAAGAGCACTTGCCTTATAGGGGTGAGGCCCTGAATTTGATCCTCAGTACAGCAAAACAAAAATAAAAAGAATCAAAATACTCAACTTACTTAGAGAAGGGGGGAAGACGAGCTTGTGGCCAGAAAGCCAAGATGTCAGCTTCAAGTGATAAGTAACAAAAACACCAACAGTTAATGTTTCCCTGTGCTAAGGGCTTGCATGCCTTAGTTCATCAAATTCTCACAGCTACTCTATGTGGCAGGTCCTGTCACTGTCCCCCTCCCACAGACAGGAGAACTGAGGCCAGTGAAGCCAAACAGTGTGGCCAACACATAGACACTAAGGATGGAATCCAGACCCCCTAGCCTAGGGGGTCTGATTTACGTTCAGACAATCTCTTCAGAGACACACTGAACTAAACTGTCTCATTTCCAGATATGGGACAACCAAAGTCCTGGCCCCCAGAAAAAGCTCGCTTGGAGGTGGCAGGAGGAGCGGCTCAGAGCCCAGGCTGCAGGGACCTCCAGGACAACTCCTTTGTACACAGGAGGAAACAACAGTTTGCTGGTGCCAGGCACATATCACTCAGCACTCTCTAGAGGTAACTTATTTATCACATCACTGTTGTCTTCTCTCTCTACTCTTCCAGAAAGGGAGAGAGATTTTTTTGTTGATGTTGCTTGTTCACTGATATATCCCAAGCTTCCAGTACAATAGTTGGAAATCAACAAATACTTATTGAGTAAAAAGATGTTACAACAGGTGTTGAAACTGGGCCAGGACCAAAACTTGTGTTAACTACATCCCACTAGGTCACCAAGGTCCCCCAGCAAACCAGCTATATAGCAGAGGCAGCCCTGATCCCAGATGGTTTGTGTGTGTGCTGGAATGGGTACCAGCTGGGGGTCTGTATGGACCCCCGCTATTTCAAAGACTGGTGTGCATAGCTTCTCCAAGCAGGAATCCCAGGTCTGGCCATTTTTAGTTCTGTGTGACCACACTACCACAGACCCTTGCCTCACAGGCAGCCCCGGGTAAGAAAGACAGGGTTGGCCTCCTGGAACTTTCTTCCAGGGACATCCCACCTGGACTGGCTGACGCCCAAGAGCCAGCCATAAGCTGCCACCTGCCTGTGCTCTCACCAAACCTGGCAAGTTGTCCAGCCTCCCACACCACCCTGAGCTACCTGTAAACACGCAACTTCCCACTGTGAGGGGCAGGATGTGGGGTGTAGAAAACTTAACCAAGGCGGGGCGTGACCAGAAAGGGCTCAGCTCTGGCCCTGCCACTGACTTGCTGGGTGGCCTTGGCAGTCCTTCCCACTCTGGGCTAGTTTCACTGCCCTGGACCTAGGTGATCTCACTGTGCCCCACGTGGGGTCTGGCTGCCTAGGCCAGCCAGCCAGCAGCTCCCCCAGCGGAGCAAGCGAAGCAGGAGAAATGCAAACACAGGTGCCTGTGGCTGGCAACAACAACTGCCCGTGGAGGAAGGTGGAGCTAAGGCCAGGGCCCAACCCCCAGACTTGGCTGAGCTCTACACAGCCAGGGCCACCCAACTGCTCAGGAGCTTATCCAAGATTCCTGGGCAGGTCCAGGGCAAGGGAGGATCAAGTGGGAGTCTGTTCCTAGAGACGAGAGAAAGGAACAGAGAGACGGAAGTAAGATCTCTAGGCGGACTGGCGGCCCCGAGGTCCTAGGAGGGAGAGATGAACACCCCTGGCTGGGCCCACTCTGAAGGCATCACTAGGCTGGCATCACTAGGGGCTGGGCCGAGAACATCTGTCAATAGAAACTCACCCAGCAGACGTAGGGGATGCAAAAGGAGACCTTCAGGCAGCTCTGGCCAGAAGAACTAGGTAGCATTAGAAGGGCTGGGTGGAGGCAGGCCGTGGGCACGAGGCAGGCCGTGGGCATGGGGCAGGCCGTGGGCATGGGGCAGGGTGGATGGGCTCAGCAAGCACATGTCTGCAATCCCTGAGGTTATCCATTTGTCTCAATGTACAGGATTACAGCAGAAGGCCAGCTCCAGTGGTCCAAGGACAGCCAGACACGTGCGTCTGACACGCCCCCACCCTCTCCCAGTTCCACAGCTCCTACACACTCTGCATCCACCTCACATAGGATGAACATACAGAGGCTCCCTCTTCAGCAATGGGCATCTCCTGGACACTGAGCTGGCAGGTGGGCAGGTCCCCACCAGCTGCTTGACAGGCTGTTTCACACAGCCCCCCTCTAGCCATGCCCCTCTGATCATCACCTACACCTCACCAGTAGTCCCAGGAGCCCCGCCCACATGCCTCAAATGGGGATGGAGGCACTCCATCCTCTCTGTGGAGCCACCCTTATCCCTGAACATGAATCCCATCAAAAAGGAAGAAGGGGTGAATCTGCCTATATGTTGGTTTATTTCAGCAGGGAAGGATTTTAATCTTGCATCAGATTACCTAGGTTAAGAGGTGCTCCAAAGCCTCTGACCTCCTACCCCTGCCCCCCAATCCCAACCCCAGGCAGAGGAACATGACAGGCACAGCACAGGCTATATTCCTCCTGCTGGGCCAGCCCCTTCCCCTCCCCACAGCCCCCAGCCCTAGCAAGAAAACCCTGCATTTCCTGCCATTCCCTACCCCTGCTCACTGGCTTCAGGTTACCATGGCAACCTCATCCTCAGCTCCAGGCAGGAGAGCAGAGAGAGCGCAAGGAAAGAGGGGGGTTGCGAGGAGAGGGTCTGTGGGGTTTGGGGGCAGGGGAAGATACAGACAGCAGTGTCCTCAATCAAGGACAAGCCCATGGGGCTCAGACAAGATCTGTGTAGACAAGTGAAGTGAAGAAGCCAGGTGCCCCAGGTTTGGTTCTGGAAGAGAAGGCACAGGAACACCAGTGCTATGCCCCTCCCCCACCAATATATGGCTTTGAAGAGGGCTCCCACCCATCTGACCTCCTTGCAGAAACAATTGCTGGGAATTCTACCTTTTCCCTCCCTCTCCATCCTCAGGTTGAAGCTCCCACCACCCACTATCCTCAGATGCCAGTAGGGAAGGAGAGACGTGTGTACATCTGTGTGTGCCAATGTGGCTTCTGAGACAGATGAGGGGCCACCCACCCCAACTGGAACCCCAGTCCCACAACAATCTGGGTGGCGGAGAGAGAACAAGGGGCTGGGTGAGGGAGGCGGGCATAAGGCTAAATCCAAAGCACAGCTGTTGTTTGTCCCTTCCTGGGCCAGGTGCCTTGCTAATCATCCCCAGGAGGGGGCCCTCTGCAGATGCCCCTCCACATTCCTGTCCCTGCCCTTAGCGCCTCTGGGGGAAAGAGGGACATGGAGACAGCCCACTAGGACAAGAAGGCTGGGGGACAGAGGAAAGGCCCCAGCATTCAAGACAAACCTAGGAAAAGTCTGCTCTGGCCAGAAGGAGAAGAGACACAGAATCTGGCAGCTAAAGGCAGCAGCCTGGCCTTCGGGGGATTCCACAGATTGTGTTCCATGCACATTCTCTCTTGAAACTCACCATAAGGTTCTGTGCTACAGAAGGCAGGCAGTCATTATGATTGTGCCCATTTTACTGATGGAGAAACTGAGGCTCAATGGCAAGGACAGAGACCTTATCCAACATACTCTCTCCTGCCCCACAGCCAATGGACCAGCTAAGGACTAGATGATATGTCCTACCAGATGGAGCCTGGTCCAAGTCCAGCTCCAGCTCTGAGCTCTGTGGAAAGATGCAGTTGGCAGGGTGAGCGCAGAATCCAGCCATTTCCGAGCATGACCATTATAAGACTCTCTGGGATGATAATCTGTTTGGATACAGGAGAGGTGACCTCTGTCCCCAAAGAGAGGTTATCCCTGAGGACCTCTGAGTCACCTTCCTGAAAGACTCGAAGGTAGGGAGGATGCTACGAAGGTAGGGCAGCAGCCTCAACCCCAGCACTGTACACCCTAGAGGCAGAACAAGGACAGAGCACAGATCCTGAAAGCCCTGCTCCCCCTTTCCATAAGGAAACTCACCCCTTCTAGGCTGGGACCCTTCAAAAACCACAGCTCTGTGTTCAAGAAGGAACAAAAATATATCAAAGGCAACAAGGAGCTTTTGGCTTTACCAACAGGGAGAAAATGAAACAAAACAAAACAAAACCACAGCCCTGACATCCTGCCTCTGGTTAGAGCTCCTGATTCCCAAAGCCCCTGCTGGGATACTGCTGCAGATGGGCAGGGAGGGCTCCCAGCTAACCCAGTTTCTTACCCACCACATTAGGCAGAAGGGGCTAAAGTGGTGGTGATGGGAAGCATCAAGGATATATTGTCTGATCAGAGGGGAAAAATGAGCAGTCAAAAAGATCAAGGGTAGACTGGAGGAAGAACTTACAAGCCCTCAGGGATTGAAGATAAAATCAAAAAGAAGAAGAAAATAATAATAATTTAAAAAAAAGCCTGTACCTGCCCCTATTGACAATACTTAAAAAGAAATGATTCTGCCAAGCTGAGTAAGGTATGGCAATGGTGGGCCTGATTCCTCATCTGTAAAATGGGGTGTTAAGAGGCAAAGTGATTCCTGAGGCTCCTTGGGCCCTGACATCACTGAATGTAGGGATTTGGGGGTGAGTGAAGTAGAGGAGCTACCTGAGGGGTATATCTGCCACTCTGGGTACTTATTGTTGCTTGCTTCCTCTACCTCAAATACACCACACCCTCTTCTCCCACCCCTGTGCTACCTCAATTCCTGAAGACATCTGATCCAATTTTCCCAATAAGAGGAAGAGATCCAATTTTCCTGAGAAGATAGGAAAGCCCCGTGCCTGATTTGCCTATTCTGCCCCACCCCTTAAAAGGGCTAGGAATAGAGACAGTTTGTTAAAATCCAATGACATAGACCCTACAAAGCCCCATCTAAGGCCTGGAAAAGAGGCAGGGATTCACAGTCCCTGACTCCCCAGAATCAGGGACACCTTTACCTTTCTCAGCCCTTCACTCTGAGGCTCAAGAAAACTAAAGAATGAACCCCAGATGGCTGCAGTGAATGATGAGGGGAAAAACACATCTGATTCCCCTTTCCTTCCCTAGCCCATGCCCAGTCCTTACTTCACACCACAAAAGCTCATTTCTCTGGCCTACAACCCAGGCTCCTGCCTGCAGCCCCAAAGAAGGAGGGGACAGGCAGTTTGGCCCCACCCCCAGCCTGACCTCCAAGCTTTGAGATCATTTGCATGGAGACAAAGAAGCAGGTTTATAGGCACCACGGCTCGGAAAATCCAGTTTACAAAACAAATAATGTAAGGCATAAATATTTCTCTAACCAATAGAGCAGGCTCACTCTAACCACCTCGAAGTTTCAAGAAAGAATTGATCAGGGGTTGTTGGGCTACTGTGCACACAGGAGTGCAGCTTCTACCTTGCCACAGCTATGTGGACGTAGCTGGGCCCTGACTGAGAGAAAGGACAGCAGTCAGTTCAGCCAGCACTCGCCTGCATTTCTGAGGATGCACCAAGAATGTGTGGACCAGCACGTATGTGGCCCACCATATCAGACAGCTGGTTGAGGGCTCTAGCCTGTGTTCATGCTCTTGCTTCACCCCTAAACAAGTGTGATGCAAGGAGAAAAGCAGAAGTGGCCATTTCGCTGCTGACAGTCATTTTCCAGAACTTTAATCTCAGTCTTGAGGCTGAGTAGAAAGACAGGAGGGAAAGATAGATAGCTTTCTTCTCTATTGCACCCCTCACCCCCAAGATCTTAGCCGCCCTTGGGTTCAGGGACTAGCCAGAGGCAGGCAGAGCGTGAAAGCCTCTGTGCACACCAAACTTACACCCTCACTCCCTGGGTGGGCCTCAAGCCCTGGCCAAGTGCCCGGAGATATCACCTGCCGCTTTGGGTCCTGCATGGGGCTTAGCCCAGCAGAAGAGAGGAGGTGGTGCTGTGCAGAAGAAGCCAGGCCTATGGTCCACAGAACACAGCCAGATCAGAATGGGATCAAACTATTTCACAGAACCCCCAGGATTCAGGAACCTGAATGTCATTGACGGATGGGGCCAGAGGCAGTCAGAAAACAGGAGGGAATGAGCCAGGTGTGGTGGTACATACCTGTAATCCCAAAATTTGGGAGGCTGAGGCAGGAGGATTGAGAGTTCAAGGCCAGCCTGGGCTACATAGCAAGACCTTGTCTTTGCCCCCACCAAATAAATAAATAAAGTCCTATAGAAAACAGGAGGGAATGACAGCAAACATTTGGCACAGTGCCTGGCACACAGAAGGGACTGTGGTCTAGGGTCCAGCATCCCTGGGTACAGGAAACTCAGGTCCATATAGGTGCAAAGGGCACCTATACCAGATCCCCAACTCTGGCTGGCTGGGACAGCTCCAAACAAGTTGGGGGGTGGGGGGGCAGGAGCTGTGGGGAGTCAGGAAGGGTGTGGGGAGAGGGGCATGGAGTCTTGGGCATGGTGCTACTACAGCTGAGGAGGAAACCCAGCTGGACCACAGATCCCCCAGGCTTCTTTCTGATCCAAGGTCCTTCCTAGCACATGCCTGGCTGGACCAGGGTCAAAGGTCAACTGAGGGGGGTGACTAGGGCCGCAAAGGAAAGTAGAGGGGTCAACCTGCTTCTTTGGCTAGATGCCAGGAGGGTGGCAGCGGAACTTGTGCCTCACAAGTTGGAAGCAGCCTCCTCCAGCCTCTACCAGACCCCTAGCCATTGCCCCTGCAGGATCACCCACTCCTACCTGCCACTGGACCGCCCCAGAAAATGGGGAGAAAAGTAAAATCTGGAGCTTTGGAACTAGCTGAGAACATGCAGAGAATACAAGGATAAGCCTCTGATTTCTTTCTCCACCTCCCTACAGCTGTAGGCTACTGGAACATTAGGAAGAGATGGGAGGAAGCATCGGGCCCTGCCTCCCCCACTGGGCTCCCACACTCAGCCACATTCAGCCAGACTTCTGCACTCAGCCAGATATCTGTGTGAGGAGTGGAGGCCCAGAAGCTGCCTCCAAAGGAGGCTGAGCCCAACGTGAAGTGGTCCAGCAGCCAAGGGGTTAAATGCCCTGGCTTCTCTGAACCCCACAGCACTCCCCAAAGGAGGGAGGAAGTGGCCTGGGAATCAGGGTTTGTGTGAGCCCTTAAGAATTCAAAGAATGTCCCATTTCCCCTGGGGCTGGGAGAGGCTGGTGAGGGCAGAGGAGCAGCAGAAGTCAGTAGAAAAGAGGGGTAGCCAAGGAAGAGCCAGCAGAGCGGTGGCCCTTCTTCTACCCCAGGCAACCTGCCCAATGCCCCAGTCCTTTAGAAGGCACAACATTAATGTTGCCTCTTGGGCCTGACATTTTATCAGAACTCAGTTTGCCAGCACCTGGCACAAGTTAGCAGATAGCAGGAGGCAGCCAATAAATATGTGCTCAGTGTTCCAACCTTCAGGGAGGTTGTACAGGAGTGCCATGAGGAGAGGAGCAGAAGTGGACTACATGAGATGCAGATCACCCCTCAAAGAGCAAACTCTGAACCCCTTTTACTCAAGTCCCCAGCTTACTTTCCTGAGTAAACTTTGCCTGCACAGAACTCCTGACAAGAATTTCAAAACAGGAGTCTAATAGTTTCATGTGTTAGGCATGTAATAAATTGTGTATGTTCTTTTTCCTGTTTTTAAAAAATACAAACCAAACTGGGCATGGTGGCACATACCTGTAATTCCAGTACTCAAGAGGCTAAGGCAAGAAGATTGTGAGTTTGAGGCCAGCCTGAGCTACATAGTAGGACCCATCTCAAAAAAAAAAAAAAAAGCTGGACTCAAATTAGATCCTAAATTTATTTGAATACAATCTTACCACCTACTTGCAAGTGACTTGACTTTCTAAAGCCCCAACTAGCAGGTGGCTATGAGGTCCTGCATGTGCTGTAGGCCTGATACTGAGCATGTACTTGTTACTTATGAGATTACCCTGAAGACAGAAAGTTGTCAAACTCTCTGAAACTGCAGGAGATGAGACAGGCAGGAGACAACTCTTTACCCCCACCCTGCCTCCAGCAGGCCAGGTTACAGACCTTGATGCCAAGGAACAGAGTCTAAGTTAAATATACTCAAAAAATGACAGTATTGCTGGGCATAGTAGCACAAGCCTGTAATCCTAGCACTTGAGAGGCTAAGGCAGAAGGATTTTGAGTTTGAGGGCAGCTGGGGCTACCTATCGAGTCCCAGGCCAGTCTGGGGTACAAAGTAAGACCTTGTCTGCAAAAAAGAAGAAGAGAGGAAGGGAGGGAGGAGGAAGGGAAGGAAGTAAGGAATGAAGGAAGGAGGGAGGAAGGGAAGGAAAGAAGGAATGGAGGAAGGGGGGAGGGTGGGAAGGAAGAAAAGGAAGGGAAGAAAGGAAAGGAGCACTAGAATGGCTAAGCCACAGTTCCACAGTCTTCTTGAAAGGGAACTGGAGGAAGGAGCCCTCACAACCTAGTAAGTACCCAAGTGAGAAGCCTGTCAATTGCTATACGGGGAGAGAGCGAGGGGAGACAAAAGGAGAACCACATCCCCACCCCAACACAACTAGGCTGGTCACTTGTTCCTGCAGCAGGCAGTGGAAAGAGCAGGCTGGCTGGGTTGCCCAGGGACTGGGTATGAACCAGCCTCTCATCAGCCACGCGATCTTGAGGAATTCTCTTTTCTTCCTCAAGACTCAGTTTTCTCAGCTATAAATGGGGCAGTAAGAACCCTTGCTTCACCCTTCTGTTGTGAGGATGCAGTATGATTACACGGATTGAGCAAGGTGTGGAAGGCTGGTAGTATCCCTTTGTGATCACTGGAAGGGAAGGAAGAACTAGGGAGGGGACCAAAGTGCCCATCCAAGCCCCTATCCCCGTGAGACTTACGCATTGCAGTAGGGCTTCTTCTCGTAGCCCTTGTAGTTCTTCATGTTCAGTGTCATCTTGCAGGTCTCGCAGTGGAAGCATGCTTTATGCCAGAACTGGTGGAGACAGAAGGAGGACACCTATCAGACACCAAGACTTTAGGCAGGGGCTCTCAGGGGGTCTCCACCCCAGGGAATGGCCTAGGACCATGGCTGTTAGGACAGCACAGAATCATCCTTGGTGAGCAGGGGGCATCTTAGGTCATGTTTTCTGGCTGCCAATAACAATTCTTTCCCCACTCCCCACCAGGCAGCCATTTGAGCTGTCAGGAAGAGAAGGGCAGGCCTGAGGATAAGTGGGGAATCCACTTATAATGGACGCAGCAGCCCCTAGGAGGTCAGCTCCACCTCCCCAGACCACTCCTCCTGCCAGAGCCACAGAGGCCTCATTGCTTATGCATCATGGCACTTGGGTTGCTAAGAAGCAGGGTTGAACAGGAAGGGGCAGCTCCTCCAGCCTTGCCAGGCCTGGAGAAGTGGAGGGCCTAGCTCCCTGGCACACAGGCCATACACATGGTATATGCCCCCCATGACTCCCCTACCCACAACGTTCCAACTCTGATGCCTCCCACTTCCTATGGGACCACAGGTGCCCCAGTTCTAGGCACCATGACCACACCCTGTCCCTCCGCACCTCTCACATCCCCAGCTGCATAATGGTAGGTGAACACCCAGCAGCTGCTCTCCCACTGCGGCACTGACAGCTTTGCTTCAAAGTCTTGGAGGTAGACTCTTCTGAGTGGAGAGCAAAGCTCCACCAAGCCAGCTATATGACCTTGGGCAGCACCCTGCACCTGGGAGTCCACGTATATGGCTGTGGAATGCATTATGATAATACTGTCCCTCCCGAGTCTATCGGGGAAGCAGGAGAAACCACCTGCAAGGCCCTTGGCACTGCTCCCAGTACCTCTCAGGACTCAAGGTTAGGAGCTGGACACGGCCCTGATGAACCTTGCTGCAGGCTCTGGGTGGGTGGATGCAGGCAGCCCTTCACTGTGCCCAACTACAGCTTCATTGAGAGTGGGTGACACTGAGGGACAGGAAAGACTCCAGCAAATCCAGGGGTCTGGAACTGGGCCATAGGGACGAACTGAGTGGCCGATGGAGGGGACAGAGAAGGCGATGAGAGAGGGAGAAACCATACAATAGAAATGACCCCATCCCTGAAAAACGTTGATGCTCTGGCAAACCCATGCAAATGAGATAGAAATTCACCCTTAGCAGCCCAGGATGAGGCTCCAGTATCAGTACCAGCCAGGGCTCCAGCTGCCAGGACCCCAAAGTCCAGGCTGACTGGGAGTGCTAGCCGCTAGTTGCTGCCCTAGGTCCCGGGAGTCAAAGGAGACATTCCTGACTGCCAAAGAAGACTAGAGGCCAGGGAGGGGCACAGGGAAGGCCCTTCCAAGGTGCGGAGCCACAGAACTGGTTCTTGGCCATCTGCCAAGGAATTCCCCCCAAGGCAGCTCTTTTCAAAAAGTGTTTCCCAAGCCAAGAGGTGCTTCGGAGACACCAGAAGGAGGGGAAAGAAGAAAGGAAGGGAGAAGCTGGGACTCAACCTCTCCTGGCCCCACTTAAACCAGAGACCACCAGGGTAATTTCAAGGGGTATTACCTTCTAATCAGGCATTTTCTCTACTAAGAAGAAGGAGACTCACAGGTGAAATCTAATGGGAGAATATATTAAAGTGACAGGGGAATCACTCTTTGGGAGTAGGCTAGTAGAAAGTCTGGAAGTAAAGGGGCAGCTGGCCTGGGCTTGGCCCCCACTCCATCTGAAGCCTATCTCATAGAGTCGCTGCCCACATCTCTTCCTATTATAATTCCTCACCACAGGAGTGAATAACTCCAACAATTAACCCTTTGGAAAACCAAAACAAGGTGGTTTCTGGCCCCCCAGGCCCCCAAAGTGACAGCCCCACTCCCTCCAACAATGACTGGGAGGCGCTGGCAGCTTGCCCCAGCACTGTCACCACCCAGTCTCCTGGCCTCTGCCTGCTCAGCCGCACATGCCCCAGCCTGGGCCCCTGCCTCCCCCACCCCCGCAGGGGCCTGCCAGGAAAAACATTCTCTGGAATCCAGACCATGACCCACTTTCACACACACATACGCAGGAATACATACTGTCCTAGGGCTGGGGACCTCCAAGGTTGCCTCCTGATTGACTCGGGGGAGACAAAGAGAAAGAGGTAGACACCCCTACTCTAGCAGATGGCCAGGCCCCCACCCTGAAGCCAAGGCCTGTGGAGAAGCAGGGCAAAGTACACAGACCAGGCTGGGGGTGGGTACAGGGTCAACACCCCATCCTGGGGTTCCACAGACCTCTCCAGGCTGCCATGTGTCAGAAAGGAGCCCCTATACCGGTGGATAGGCTTCATTCCCATCAGTAGCTCCCCAGAGATCCCTTGCTCTCAGCTAGATACATCAAATGCTGGAGAGGGGAAGGGGGTCACAGGGGCTCTTCCAGGGAGCCCAAGAGCAGATTAACAGAAACCAGAAGGGACTGAGAGCCTGCAGGGTGACTACTGAGCTTGGTCTCCACATCTGCAAAACGGAGCTATAACCACTGTCTCCTGGTGGCGCTATAGTGGGGAATTGACACATGGCATGATACCTGGTGCCTCTAGCTGCTGCATGTCACCTTCTCCCTCTCTGCAAGAACGTTCTGAGGTTCAAAAAAATCCAGCAGCTCCTGCCACTGTATCTTCTTTGGAGAGGCAGGAAATGGTCAGTCACTTAACAACCCCTGTGAGCCAAGCCTGGGCTGAGCCCCAGGACCACAGGATGAAAGAAACCCTGTCCCATCTCAGTCAGGTCCAGGGCAGGAAGGACATGGTCAGGGAAAGAAGTTAGTACAATCCAACAATGCTCTGTCTGCTTCCTTCCCCCTCGCTCAGGAGCCCTGTCCCTCATTCAGAGGTCCCAAGAGAGACTTTGGGAAAGCAGTCGTGAGTCTCAGGTCTCAGGGAGCAAAGTGCTCTTGGTGGCATGCACCTCTAACCCTGCCTGCTGCCCAGACAGTCCAGTGTCCCTTTTACCAGAAGCTGGACAGCCTCAGACCAGCCTCCCAGCCAGATTGCAGGTTCCAGAGGAAGGCCACCCTTGACACTCCCTTACCTGCCTACGACCGCTCTGCGGAAACCTGCTCTGTAGAAAGACTAACAGGACAGGGGGAGCAGAACCTGCAAGGATCCTCCTCCCTTTGGCTAGGCTTGAGCCAGCCTCTGTCCCTCAACAGCTCTGGACGGGGGTGTGAGGCTTCAGGTCACTATGCCTGAAGCCTGGCACCTTGCCCTCTACACCAAGGCTGCAGGGGGTGGCTGTGACTCAGGGCTGGAGTATGAGACCTCCTCCCTTCCTGTTACCCAGGGTTAGCTTCTCCCTCCTCCAGGGGCAACACCAGCCCCACCCTGGCCAGGGTATCACCCTAGCTCAGCTGGCCACCTGGGCCACTGGCTTAAAGGCACAGGTCTTTGCTGCATGCACCTACACAAATTCCAGGAGGTCATTATTATTCCAAGTGCCCCAGCTCTCCCAGTCCCATCTTTCAGGACCCCAGGCCTAGAGCATTGCTCTAGCAGGCTCAGGAACGGATGAGACTCACTTTTTTTTTCTGGTGGTGGTATTGGGGGTTGAACCCAGGGCCTTGCGCTTGCATGCTCTGCAAGTGCTGGACCACTGAGATGTACCCCTAGCCCATTTTTTCACTTCTTGAGATAGGGTCTCACTAAATTATGCAGATTGTCTCTGGTCTCGAACTTGTGATCCTCCTGCCTCCGCCTCCCATGCCACTGGGATTACAGGCATGTGCCACCATGCCCAGCCTTTGGGACTCACTTTTACCACAAATAAGAAGTAAAAGTAGATTTTTGCAAATACACTGGCAGAAGAGCTAAGCAGAAAGAACGTTGGCTGTAAATTCCAGCTTTGTCTAAAAGATGGGACAAGCCATACTACCTATCTGAACCTCTATTTATGGTTTCATAACTACAGGTGCAGTCCCAACTGCTTTGTGCGGCTGCTGTGAGTACCCAGCACAATGCACTGCAGAAAGTGGGAGCTAGTGTGAATGGATGGTCACGAGGTGTCCTGGGGTATCCCAAAGTTTGCTAGGAAAACTGGTACCACAGCTGCAAAGATGTTGCCCCTTTCAGTGGAGGGGGCACTCAAAGGCAGGGCACCCTCCCTAAAGGGAGATTCCAGGGGAACTGGCTATAAACCAATTTCCTAGCCTTCTTGAATCACTCCACCTGTTTTCAGAAGCTGGGGAAAGCAAGCCAGCCAGGGGAGAGGGATGTGGCAAGATTCCTGACTTCACAGGTCCATAGATACAAAGTAGGTGCTCAATAAATATTTGTTGAATGAATGAGGTCACCCTGTTTCTCCCCCAGCTCTAATCCCAAAAATCCTCTGGGGAAAGAAATTCTGACCTCCTTCCACAAACACCATCATCAGCAGTACATATTTATCCAGCACACAGAGCACACTGGTACTGTGGGTAGGGGGCAGGGTGGCTTTCAGAGGTGATAAGGTTTTATCCACCTATGCCTTTGGGAGATAAAGCTCAGGGAGGAGAAAAGACTCAATACCAAGGACACAGCTTGTGCTTTGGCCATATTGCAGGCCACATGCCACAGGGGATTGTAGTGAATGAGGCCAGTTTGAGTTGACTCGCCATTATTGTAAATGGGAAGCCTTGGGAAGGTGATTAGCAACTGTCCCTGTGCCTATGGGACTGAACATTTCTCATTCCCAGATCTCAGCCCTGAATCTTCTAGTCACAGGTTCCCAGATCCAGGTGCCTTGTTCTTACTGATTGGAAGGGGAGAGGGGAAACAGGCCTGATAACTTGGATATTTTAGGTCTCTGGGTCAGTGCAGGGGATGGGGGAGTAAGTCCTCTCCAGGGCCATATCTTATAGGGAAGAGTTCTAAAAACAGGGAGGAGTTGTCCATTCCCACTTCCCAGGGTAACTGTCTGCTTCCAGCTAGGGTACAGAACACCTGGGGAGGGTGTCTGGCAGGATCCCTGCCCTCTTTATCAATGACACACAGCACTAAAGATCTTTACAAGTAGAGTGGGTGTGGGGCAGGACAGAAAGGTAGAGAAGGCACAGCCTGGAACACAGCCCCTTGCAGG
Source organism: Pedetes capensis (assembly GCA_007922755.1). Lineage (NCBI taxonomy): Eukaryota > Metazoa > Chordata > Mammalia > Rodentia > Pedetidae > Pedetes > Pedetes capensis. The sequence goes on from VMDO01006404.1 coordinate 79,496, forward strand.
CACTTTAGTGCACTGATGCCTACCTCCAAGGCAATGATACCATCACACCCATCCCACAGATGGAGACTACTGAGTTCCTGAGCCATTCACAAAGCTGGTGGGCGCACACCTGGAAATAGGACCAAGTCTCTCAACTTCCCAGCTGGCAATCCTTCCATCATATATTGCTTCTGCCTCTCCCCATTCACCACTGTGGACAAGAAGGGGAGCCTGGGGAACTGCAGATGCAGGGTCTGGAATACCTACCACAAGGACCACTAAATTCTCAAGGGGTCACTTCTGCATCTAGGAGCTCCAAGCTCAAGTCCTGCCCTCCAGAGGCTGCCATGATCACCTGGCAGATTAGCTCTTTCTCTTGTGCCCACAGTATGTCTCCTCTACCCTTCCTCCCCAGTCCAGCCCAGTTGGGACAGTGACAAAAGTCACTAAGGAAGTGCCAACTCCAAGGGGGAAGGGAGAGACAAAGTAACCAATGAACTATTCTTTCTCCCAAAAAAGCCTACACCCCTCTTTCCTACAGCCCCTTCTCCTGCCAGTTCAGACAGAAAGAAGGCAATATTTGGATTCGGAGCCAGAGTGGGGTGGTGGGTACAGGCTCCATGAAGAGGAGACCAAAACAGAGGCCTCTCTGGAGTGAGGAGGGGCAGGTTGCCTTAAGGTCTCAGGGAGCTTACAGGAAGACAGGATCCTACCCAAACTGTGCTGGAAACACCCCGTTCTACTGTCCAACCCCCTCCACAAGTATAATGGCAACCAGATGAGTCCGGCATGGGCGGGGAGGGGAGGGAACACTCGTAAGGGCCCCCGAGGGACAGTGAATTTCCAGAAGGCCACCTTCCTCTTCCTCCAATTCCCCTCCCCCTTTCCTGGGCTTCCCCAGAACTCAGCCAGCCCCACCCTCCATTGGAGAAACCTGCTTTGAAAAGTTAGCTCTTTGTTCTACAAGCCGGTTTCCAGGCTGAGCACAAATTTCAGATCTCTGTGAAGCCCCCCTCCCCCTCCCCACCGCCACCCTACCCCAGCTCCGGATCCCGCCCGGCTCGGGTTGGGCTGCCCAGCACCGGGAGTTGGCTTGTAATATGACTGGGGGTGGTGGAAGCTAACGCTAATGGAGGAGGTCTGCTGGTCCTCTAACCACCAAACCACTGAGGGGGCTGCAGGTCGCTCAAAAAAGAAGGAGGTGTCGCGGTGGAGATAGGATCCTCACGGAGCCGGGTTCACCACATGCGACTCTCGCCAGGCGAAAGCCCCAGCCCCAGTCTCTTGGCCAGGAAGCCGGGCCAACGCGGCCGGAGCTGAGGGTTCTGCAGGCCCCCGGCCTCCGCCCCGCCCCCGCCCACCCCCTCCCCCAGCGGGCCGCGCTTCCGCCTACTTGGCGCACAGCTCGGCGGGGAGAGGGAGCGGCAGTCTCCTCTCTCACTCTGGGCCCTGGGGGGCGGGACTGCACCTCTAACCTCCCCCGCGACACACACCACTGGGTCTGGCTTCGCGATCCTCTCCCGTCCTCCCCGCCAAGGGGCACAGAGCCTACCCTCCTCCAGCAGTGACTGCCCGCCTCGCCCTGGATCTCCCGGCTTCCAGACTGGGGTCTGTCCCACACCCCATGACACCGCCCGCCCTCCTTTCCTTCTCTTGGGATCGCAGGGATGAGGCGGCAAAGACCCAACCCCTGTCTCCTCCCTCAGTTGGGAGCATTGCTCCAGGGTTGCCTAGACGCGTCTCCCTGTCCCGGAGCTCACCTTATCCAGACAGTTCACCTTCTCCGTGGGGTACACGATCTTGCCGCACCGAGCGCAGTTGGGGTTCATGGCTCCCAGAAAAGGCTGGGGCGGAGACGCCCGAGATTGCGTGTGTTCTCTTTCCCTGGGCGACCCGGCGGGAGGCGGCAGCGGCTGCAACTGTGCGGGGAGCGGCTACGGCGACTGGAGCTGGGGAACTGGCCTCCGCCTCCGCCCTCCTTCCCCTAATAAACACAGCGGGGAGGAGGGGCTGCACCGGGGCGGGGACGAGCCTCGGGCGCGGACAGGGGCGCGCGCGGCGAGGCGCGCTCCCCGGGCGACGTGGGTCTGCGCTGGGGCGGGTTCCGGGGATCGCTGCAGGGCTGATCGCGCCCTAGCGCTCCCAGGCTGATGGTGATCTTTGCCCAGGACCTTTCCAGCGCCTGAGACGGTGCGGAACCGGGCTGGCAGCACATCTGGGGCTCCTGGCATTCGGGGGCGAGCAAACCTCTCGCACCGATCGAAGGTGGGATTGGAACCCTCCTAAACGCCCGAGCAGGTTTACCAGACTCGAGGACTTTCCTTCTACGAGTCGGTACCTGACTGGAACCGGCCAACAGAACAGGAACCCTTGCCCTGCCCCCAGTTAGCTCCCTTCCCGCCCACATCCTTTCCTACATTTGTAGGGCGGAACCTGTCCCTTCTTGCTGAGCTCAACGCCTCTCCTCCCGCGCCTCTGCGTTGCAGCTTTCTCTGGGGTTCTTTAGATCCCAGCACTTTGTGCTTTTTGGCTTGGCTGCCTTCCCTCCTTCACGGCTTTCTCTTTATCTTCGCTTTAATCCATGTAGCAGTTGAAACCCGTGTATTAGCACTCAAAGGAATCTCCTCCAAGCAAGGTGGCTGCGCGGGGGTATAGCTCAGTGGTAGAGCATTTGACTGCAGATCAAGAGGTCCCTGGTTCAAATCCGGGTGCCCCCTCAGTGACTTTTCCTCTCCGCAAACATAATTCACTTTTCGTTCTCAACTCTGTACTGTTTTAATGTTGGGTCCTAGGTTAAAACAAAACAAAAGCGAAATAAAAGTCACTTCCTCGTTTTCCAACCTCAGCAGAAAGCTTTTGGTTTTGCTTTGTACTCAACCAAGGAGGAGGTGTGGGGTACGCGCACAAGCAGGTACAAAAGATGCGTGTCCTCATCTCTGGCACCAGAGAAACTGGAATTTCTCTGGTCCTAGCCACCAGCCTCAGATTTGTCAAGCAGTTCGAGACGCTGAGTTCAGGGACCAGGGCGACTTCCCCACGTTGGCATAACGTCTCCGGTGGAAACAGGGATGGGTCAAGAGAGGGAAAGCCACAGACTTCTCCATCTTCAGGTTTCTTTTTCATTTTTTGTTTTGTTCACCCTCCTTTGATATGGACGTACTGTGTTACCCTTCTTTATTGGACATGACACAAGCAGAGTAAAGGTACTTCTAGAAGGTTAAACCGGCCAATGTATACCATTAACTCATTTTAATGTACAAGCATAAAGTATATCTTGATGCAAACTGATATAAATACAGTAGATTCCAAACTCGAGCACGCACCAGAATTACCCGGAGGGCTTGTTAAAACACTCCCAGTTTCTAATTCTGCACAGCTGGAGGAGGGCCTTGAGAACTTGCTTTTTGAACAGTTTTCCAGGTGATGCTGGGAACCAAGGAAAAACACACTTGGAGAACCACTGGAGTGTTACTACAAAGCCATTAAGTTTCAAATCCTAAAGATGGGGACAGATATCTGCTGGCAGTGGAATGGGCTGGAGGTCTATTGGACTGGAGGAAAACTACTAAGTGTGAAGGGGAATAGCCAGGATGCCACCCCTCAAGTAGGTTTTGCCCAAAAAAAGGAAAAATAAAGGAGACAAGGAGAGTCATGTTGCCAGGGTCAGGGGGCAGCTGTGATATTTTAAACCCGGAATCTAGTTGTGTCATCCCTAGAGACCCCAGGGGAATATGCTCATGCATTTTTCCCGCAGTTCCCATTACTGTGAGCTGCTGGGCTGGACAGGGAGATAAAGCAGAGCTGCAGTGCACAGCCCAGTTTTGAGATTTAGCTAAGTTTTGAGATGTTGCTCCCTTTTCCTGAATGCCAGGCTTCAAACTTGGCACCTGCTTAAAGTTGGCAAGTAGGTACATTTTCAAAAACTGGAATCTTCCTCCTAGTCTCAGTCAGGGTACAAACTAGGCAAAATAACATGGTTCTGACCTTGACACGCCATTTTTAAAAAATCTAAACCCAAGTTTTAATTAATGTTAAAGCAGCGGGTTAGTGAAGTTGGTAAGGCGAAAACACCTTTTTGTTGTTACTGAATTTAGAGCATGGTTGAACGCCTGTAAAAAACACCCATAACACATAGGGGGCACCCGGATTTGAACCGGGGACCTCTTGATCTGCAGTCAAATGCTCTACCACTGAGCTATACCCCCTCTGCCAAAAGGAATATGTTCAGAAATTCTTTTATATAGATGGTAAACTTTTCATACTGATCATTGTGTGTTTGTTCAAAAGTAGTATTTTTCAAAGATGATGTTGCATTTACCACTGAGACACAAATCAAAAATCCAACTGAAAATATGGTGACAGTTTGAAAGCATGTAACTTTAGGTGCCAATTTGCCTTTTCTAGTCTCAATTTTTTTATCCACAAGTCAGAATAACCCTAACAAGCCAAAGAATAACCCCTTACTCTTACAAAACTGGGTGGGGGAACTTTTCCCCTGGTCTCTCCAGAATACAAATGCTTGATAAAAAGATACATCCACTAAGAGGGCTTTCTAGATATGCACTCCAGTGGTCCCCTCTTTTTTTTCAGTGGAGCACTAACTATATGTCCTTCTTTATTGGCAGCACAAACTTTCAGTCGAAAGACACAAAGGGTCTAACTCTCACTAAGTTTACAATCTACTAATACATGCAAATGTTAATAAACATGTAAATACCCAGTAGTGATAAGGAAAATCATTAAAATAAAAAACAAGATGTGATAGGGTGGTCCTAGGGGACTATTCTTGGGGTGCTGGGGATGAACTCAGGGTCTTGGGTATGCAAGGCACTCACTTCATCACTGAAGTACATCCCTACCTGTTTGCAAGGACATTTTGAACAGGTGATTTGGTAGTTAAGATGTGAATGACATCTAGAAGGCATCTATTTGGCCATCTGTGGGGTAAGGGCATTCCAGGTAGAGGAAGTATTACTGCAAAGTCCCTAAGGCTGGAGGAAGCTGGACCAGGAGAGAGCAATTCAAGAGAGCTGGAGAAGTACCAAGGACTGTGGAAGGCCCTCTAGGCCAATGTAAAAAGATTGGATTTTATATCAAATGAATGAAGCACCACTGGATAGTTTTAAGCAAGGAGATTTGAGATCATCACCCAGACCAATGTAGAGGAGATTTGCAGTGAGTCAAGAGTGGATCCAGACAATACATACAATGCAATATTGTTTAGGCTCAAGAAAGAAAGAAATCCTCCAATATCCAATGACATGGATAGACCTTGAAGACATTATGCTAAGTGAAATATGCCAAACACAGAAGGCCAATTACTGCATAATTCCAGTTGTATGAGGTGTCTAAAATGTTGAACTCATAGAAACAGAGAGGAGAATAGTGGCTTTTAAGGCCTGAGGGTGGGGAAAAGTAGGGAGTTGCTGATAAGGAGTTGCTGATCGACAAGATGTCAGTTATACAGAGGTGAGTAAATTCTAGGGATCTACTATACAGTTTTGTGTCTGTAGGCAACAATATTGTAATACATTTAAAAATCCATTAAGAGATGTGGAGTGTGATGGTACATGCTAGGGATGTGGCTTGGGGGGCGGGGGTTGTGTTTAATAGCCAGCACTGTGACAAAAACTATTAAAAAAAAATCAAAATCAACTGGTCTAAAAATCAAGATGCTAACATATCTATTCCTTTTTGGAAGCTTCAGGTAAGAATCAATTTTCTTTATTTTTTCAGTTTCTGGAGGCTGCTGTATTTCTCGACTTATGGTCCATTCCTCAGTGTTCAAAGCCAGCAGCATAGCATTCTTTCTCCCCTTGAATTCTGCTGCCATCCTTCTATCTCTCTCTCCCTGACTCTGACCTTCCTGTTCTCATAAGGACTGGTGTGATCACTTTAAGTTTACCTGGATAATCCAGGATAATCTCCCCACCTCAAGATCACGTTTGCAAAGTCTCTTTTATCATAGAAGGAACACATTCACAAGTGGATTCACAAGGCCACTGGGACGTGGAGTTATTTGGTGGGCCATTATTTAGTTTGCCACAAGATGGAACAGTGGAGCTAGAGAGGAAAGCAGACATCCAGGTTTCCCACGGCATGAAAGATTCTTCTTTTTTTCCTCTACTATCTAGGTGGATGGTGTGGTTTCAAGGAAAGAAAGAAAGAAGGAAGGAAGGAAGGAGGAAAAGAGAGAGAGAGAGAAAGAAAGAAAGAAAAGGAAGGAAGGAAGGAAGGAAGAAAGAATAAGAAAGAAAAAGAAGAAAGAAAAAAGAAAGAGAAAAAGAGGGAAAGCAAAGTAAAAAAGTAAAATGATAAAGGGTAAATGTGTGCTGTTGAGTGAGTGTCCAACTCATAATGATCCTACATACAATAGGTGAAACAGTATTGTTAGTGCTTCTCTGCTATTTATAGGGTCTTCAATGGCTGACTGCAGGTTTTTTGGAGGGGAGGAGTGGGTGGCCGGGTCCTTCTCCCAAGACTACAGCACTTGGAGTTCCCAGGTGGTCTCCCATCCAAGTACTAACCAGCCCCCACCCTGCTTAGCTTCTGAGATCTGGCAGGATTGGATGCCATAATGGTACAACTGCACGGAAGGGATAAATGTACAGGGGGAAAAATACAGAGGTTTTTTTCAGCTAGGGATGTGGTTCAGCAGCAGAGTGATTGCCTAGAACATTTAAGGCCCTGGGTTTATCCCCAACAGTGACACTCAAAAAGAGAAAAAAACAGGCCTTCCTCTTTTAGGGGTTGGGGATATGTGTTTAGCATTTGCACAAGGCTCTTGAGTTCAATCCCAACACCAAAAATGTTTATTTTTTAAAAACTCTTACAGAGCCAGGCACGGTGGCATATGTCTGTAATCCCAGCGGTTTAGAGGCAGAGGCAGGAGGATTGCAAATTTAAGACCAGAGGCAGTCTGTGTTAATTTTGCAAGACCCTGTCTCCAAAACTAATAAACAAAAAAAGATTGAAAAAAAAAAGAAAAGAAAAGAAAAAAATGGACCAGGGGTGCAGCTCAGTGGTCCAGCACTTGGAAAGCATGCAAGCCCAAAGCCCTGGATTCAACCCCCAGTACAGAAAACAAAACAAACAAACAAACAAGAAAAACTCTTAGAGAGATTTAACATTCTAGTGTCACAGTTAACACTTACACTTGAGGTGCATAACACCCTCCCCTTTTTTATTTCTTTTCTTTTCTCTCTCTCTCTCTCTCTCGCTCGCTCGCTCTCTTTCTCTCTCTCTCTCTCTCTCTCTTGTTGTTGTTGCTGGGGATCAAACTGAAGACTGTAGGCATAGTAAGACAAATACTCTACTATTGAGTTACACCCACAGTGGACACATTTAATGGAAATTTAAGAGATGTTGAGTACACAATTGGAGAGCCAACTAACTGGAGTTCACTGGAGAGATCTGGACTGGAAATAGAATGTGAGGGGGCCAGTATCTAGATGATACTTGATGAAAAAAGTAGTTAACTCAGAATTGTGCTGGATTTGGGTCAAACTGGCTTGTGAGAACCAATGGCTAAACTTTTATGAGTTTCTTTAAAGCCAGTTGATTGCATTTTGGAACTTGAAATTAGTGGGTGGGTACACAAATGCTCCAAGTCAGGTCCCCAGAGTTAGTTGTTAACCATTTATCAACACCCCACTGTAAGTGACTGACTCCGTTTTCTCCAAAAAGGAAGAGGCAGGCTCTTCAACTGAGAGAGGGAGGAGGAAAGAGAAAGTGTGAGAGGTTTGAGGCAGGATAATGTGTATGATGTCATTTTGGAGGGTGAGAAAGTGAACATACTTGGGCAATAGTGTAGGAATGCTAAGCAGAGGCTGTTTGAGATTGGTGGAGTGACACAAACTCGTGTGCTTTTTTTTTTTTTTTTTTTTTTTTTTTATTAAATCAACATTCAGCTACTTGGGTGCAGGATTACTGTAGTCCCATAGTTGAATTTACTTAGGTTGTGGATCTGTAGGGGAGTACCACCTGGGGTTCAAGGTGAGCTAGGCACTCTGCCAAGGATTTTGGAGAATACAAGAAAGAGTCCAGTGTGATCCCTGCCCTCAAGAAACATACTATTCCAAGTGGAAAAAGCACCCCAAGTGAAAATGCAAATGTAGAAAGCAGCAGAACTTCTGAGACAGGTGAGATGATGATGGTTGATAATGAAGCCAGAGATTCCCTCTCCCCCTGCGGTGCTGGAGATTAAATCCAGGGCCTTGGGCATGCTAGATAGGTACTCTTGCCAGATTTTCTTTAAAAATTGGTAGCAAGAGAGTCCGGCGTGGTGTTGCACGCCTGTAATCCTAGCGATTTGGGAGTGGAGGCAGAGGATGGCAAGTTTGAGACCAGAGGCAGTCTGCGTAATTTAGTGAGACCCTGTCTCAAAAAAAAAAAAAAAGAGCTGGTGGTACAGCATTGCAAGCACGAGGACACGGGTTCAACCCCCAGTACCTCAAAGGGGGGGAGGGGTAGAAGAGGGGCTAAGGCAGCAGGATTGCAAGTTCCAGGCTAGCCTATGTGACAAGGCAATACCCTGTCTTGAAATAAAGAAATAGGCTAGGCAGATGGGACATCCCTGTAATTCCAGTACTTGGGAGATGGAGGCAGGAGGACTGGAGGATCAAGGCTAGCATGGGCCATGTGATGAGTTCCAGGTCATCCTAGGCTACACAGTGCCACCCTGCCAAAAAAATAAATAAATAAAAATAAAAAATAAATTAATTAACTTAAAAAATAAAAATTGGTAATGCAAAAAAAGAAATGGGCAGCAAAAAGAAGGATTTTTCTTATTGAGGGGGAAAGTGTTGATGTTTGAGGAGCAAGAGGAGAGGAAGTGATTGAAGATGCTGTAGAGAATGGAGACAATGGGGGCAAGAATAAGGGAGAACTTCTTGTGAGAAAATATTCAATACAGTTGTGGCTACAGACAGAGAGGATGGAAATTAGATCTGAATATTTTTCAGATGCCAGAGAGTAGAAAGGGTGCTAGTGTTAGAAGAGAGGCATTGTATTGCACACATCCACAGAACCTTCAAGCTTGGGTCAGAGTGGATGTTTCCCTCCTCTCCCACTACTTGTGTCAGGATTGGCTCTGTAATCTCTTCGTTCTTCAGTATCACTCCAGGAAATCTGAAACAATTTATCATAGACACTAAACTGCTATCAGCTACTTGAGACAATGGCTGGTCAGTAAGCAGTACATTTAGGCTGTAATCACTTTTACACCAGCAGAGGGGGTATAGCTCAGGGGTAGAGCATTTGACTGCAGATCAAGAGGTCCCCGGTTCAAATCCGGGTGCCCCCTGATGTCTTCGCTTTTAAGATAGCAGCACAACAGAGAATAGTTAACTGGGCGAGTACTTCCTGTATGCTCTATGACCTGACCTCGGAATTGAGAGAGTAATGGCTATTTGTACCCTTCACCCGGAAGTGATGATTAGGACCATCCCTCTAGCTAATGGGTGGCAAGCCACATATTGGAGACCATTTTAGTGCCCGGAAGAGTGTTTTTTGTAAAAACTAAGCATGCCTGTTTAATTTTCTTTTGAAAATTTTAGTTACTTTTTTCATCTTTCTTTTTTTTTTTTTTTGTAGTGCTGTGGCTTGAGCCCAGGGCCTCACGTTAGGCAAGTGCTCTACCACTGAGCTACAAGCCTAACCTGGTGCCTCACTCTTATTCTTTCCAACTTTCCAGAGGTTACATGATATTTGATATCAAAATAGATGAGCTGTTGAAACATGAAAAACCATCTGTCCTTCATTAAGCCAGATGTTAAAGAGATTCTCCCCCAATTTTTTTAAAATGTAAAGCAAAGCTGCTGTTCTTACTATATTATTATTATTATTATTATTATTACTATTATTTTGGAAAAACTAAGAAAAAAATTACTAGCCCCCTCAGAAAATTATAACCCATTGAAAAAGCTGGGCGCGGTAGCGCACGCCTATTATCCCAGCGACTCAGAAGGCTGAAGCAGGAGGAACAGAGGTTCCAGGCCAGAGGGAGTGTAGGCAATAATTCATTGTAATTTAGAGTAATTTGCGAGACTCTGTCTCAAAATTGAAAGTAAAAAATGGGCCGGGAGCGCAGCTCGGTGGTAGAGTTCTTGTAAAAGCACGTGGACGGCCCTGGGTTCAACCTCCCAGCACCAAGGGAAAATAAATAAATAAATAGCCAGGCGTGGTGGTGTAGACCTCAAATCCCAGTGATGACTCAAGAGGCTGAGGCAGAAGGATTTTGAGTTTGAAGCCAGAGACAGGCTTCGCGCTTAGTCACTCCGCCTCAAAACTAACAAACAACAAAAAAAGGGTAATTAATAAGGCAATATATGTAAATAATTTTTTTTGAAAACCCAGAATGGTATGGTGCCAAGCACACATAGATGGGATGGCCTCTTAGCGTTACAATAGCATTTCTCAGTTGTACCACATCCTAGTGAAACCATTTAGAATTTGCTCTTTATCCACTGTGCCCTGTTTCTTGTAGATCCCTACGTAACACAAATTTATTTCAGAATCTCTAGTGTCTAGAGAAGTGCTTGGCCTAGGTACTCAAAAGAAGTTGTTGGGTAAATCAGTGTGCCTATGTCTCCAACTGCTTTTGACCTCGGAGGCTCACTCATTTTTGCAAACCTCAAACCCTTCACCGCCCATTTCTCCGACAACTTAAGGTGAAGGCCAGGATTTTCTATGTCATAATGCCGCGCCCCCTTGTGGGGGGGGGCGGGAGAGGCGACTCTAGGCCACGCGGTAAAAGTGGGCGGGACATCAAGTGCATATCCCAGCGTCCTTTGTAGCTATTTCCTTTTTGTCTCTTTCCGGGCTTTCAAGATGTCGAAGCGAGGTGAGGTTTTGGTTCAAGGGGATCCTCCGCCATCTGCCGCGGGGTGGCTGCCGGCTTTTTCCGGAGCAGCATCCCTGGGCGACTGGGACACTTTGCTCGCCTCCGGGCCGGAGAGGGAGAAGATGGGCACCGCAGAAGTAGTGGAAGGGCTGGGAAAGTGGCGGGTGGAGGGAGCTGGAGCATTTGAGCTGGCTGAATCCGGGCGTGATTGTAGACCGAACCCGTTGGGATCGCTCCGCACATAGGGCAGCAGTACTGGAGTTGCAGGTGGCCTGGTTTAAACCCTAATTTGGGCGATCTGTGCGCCTCGCGTCTTGCCAGAACTGCTTGTGGCAAAAGGTGGCGCGAGGATGGAGTCGTCCAGGCCCTTTAATCTCGACATAGGATGGTAATAGTGAGGAATGGGCTATATTCCATGAGAACCGGGTGGCACTCGAGCAGGGAGTGTAGGTGGAATCCTAGAGAAACCTAAGTACAGCCGATGGTTTTACAGCTTGAAAATGTGATGGGAACTCCGAACCATTTGTAGACAGTGATCACCTTATCCTGTTTTCTTTCCTACCCGCAGGACGTGGTGGGTCCTCCGGTGCGAAATTCCGGATTTCTCTGGGTCTTCCGGTAGGAGCTGTGATCAACTGTGCTGACAACACCGGTGAGGTCTTTGATTGCACCCTGCCACCCTACCCCTTTTAAAAGCACTCAGTGGGCCTTTTGCTAGTGACCTATTGAGCCGTCAAGAAGGGGCAGAGTAAAAACACCGCTTTTGGGTGAAGTGGCAGCATATTGTGTTGCTTTGCTTCAATCGGTGGTGTGACAAGGTATTCCACCTTAGGCACTAATTGCTTTGGCAGTGGGCAGAGAAGAGGCTTTGGAAGTGCCCGGGAAATGTTATACTGGTGGGAGTGCCTAATAGGCCCTCAACTTTCTGTTCTTTTTTTTTTTTTTTTTTTTTTTTTTTGGCTTTGGTTTTATCAGGCAAGATCTCTGTGTAGCTAAGGCTGGTCTCAAACTTGTGATCCTCCTACCTCAGCCTCCCTAGGACTGGGTGCGTGTCTACAATGACAAAAATTCGGTTTTTGTTTATGTTCTTTTCTAGGAGCTAAAAATCTATATATCATCTCTGTGAAGGGGATCAAGGGACGGCTGAACAGACTTCCTGCTGCTGGTGTGGGTGACATGGTGATGGCCACAGTCAAGAAGGGCAAACCAGAGTTAAGAAAGAAGGGTGAGTAGAATGGAGACCTTTTTATCTCCTGATGGGCAATTGAGTTTCTCCATTTATTGGAAACTGGAGTATTTTATAGTTGTCCAGATCTCTAAATGCTTGCTTTCCTTCGACAGATGGTACAGACAGTGTGAGATAAATACCTGGAGTTGACGTTTTGCTCCTACTACCTTATGAAACGTCTTGTTACTTTCCTATTTTTTTCCCGTGTGAACTGAGGTCCTGATGTATTTAAACTGCCACTTTTTCAGTTCATCAGACATTTGCAGAGCATGTATAAAATTCTATGAGGAAAGGCCTCTGGTTTGTTGTTGATTCCCTGGCTAAAAATACATAAAGTGTATATGTATTTTTGGGGGGTGCCTTTGCATTAAAACGGTGCAGTCACAGCTTTAAGACTTAGGTCACCATAGACGGGCTTCATTTTCTGGAATTACTGATTTGAAAGGGAATAGTAATACATACTCTCTTAAGTGGTTGTGAGATTGAGGTGAGCATGTAGAGCATCTGGCCTGTTAGCATTTGATAAGCATGGCATAGCAGATGGTGTCCTTTAAGGCTGGCTTTTTTTGTAGAGGAGGTTGGCTAACCTAGAACTGGATGTTGAAAGGTTGTCTTGGTTGGTTCGAAGTCTGGTAGAAACTAAAGCAGTTGCTCATGGCTACCCCAAAAAGTATTCTATCAAGCATATGCACTTCCCACTTGTACTGTCTGGCTACAGAACTTGGGATATTCAGTGCACTTTAATTCTTCAGCTTTACTAATTTCTTCATGTGCCACCTTAAGTACTTTTGGGATCTCTTGCTCTTCCAGAAAAGTCCTTGCCATCCTTTGGTGTATAGTCACGGTGATAACATTGTAGTTACTCTTTAGATGCCTGCTTCCAGCCCACCACAGATCCTCAGACTTTTTGTTTTTTGTTTGGAAATCTTCCTTAGTTTCCCTTTAATACCACTCTAGGGTGTGGTTGTTATTGTTAGGTGCTGTCGAGTCATGTCTGATTCATAGAGTTTTCAGTGGCTGACTGTTTTCGGGTTGCCATGTCCCTCACCCATTTTTGCAGTGTTGGGAATTGAACCTGGGACCTCAGAGACTAGAGAGCGGTGCGTTAACAACTGAGCTAAATCTCAGCCCCTGGGGGTGTAGTCACACTGTGATTATGATTAATCAATGTATTGGGACAAGAATGCATCCGTAAGGGCTTTTTCCTCTTTTCAGAACTGGGTGTGTTTGGTGGCCTGGGAAACAGTCAAAGGAAAGCAGATGAGGTGGCCCTTTGAGGGCGAGATGGCAGCAAGGATATACTTTTGGTCTCCATCAATGGTAGGATAGACCAGAGAACACTTTGTAGTTTTAATTGTATGTCTTTGATCTTTGTTTTCTGTTAAATGAATACATTTATACATAACTGGTGCAGAAGGGGGACAGGACTAGAATTCTAAACTCTTGAGCTTGTGATTTTATTAAATGGCTTATAAGTATCTTAGGGTCCAAGAGAGGAGGCACAGTAAACATTAGTTAGTTTTGTCTGGTACTTGGCTTCAAAAATAGTTAGGATCCTTGTCCTTACACTTCAGGTGTTTGATTTTATTTTTTTTTATTTTTTTTATTTTTTTCCTCCTCTCTCTTTTTTAGTAGAGGGGGTTTGAATTCTGGGCCTTAGGCCTTAGGCATTCTAGGCTAGTCCTCTACCACTGAATTGCACCCACAGTCCCCTCCCCTTTTTTCTTTTGAGCTGGGCTCAAAAGAAACTAAGCAGGCTACCTCTAGTCTCCAACCTGTGCTCCACCTGTCTCAGCCTCCTAAATTGCTGGGATTACAGGCCTGTGCCACAGCACTTTGTCAAGTGTTTGGTCTTTTGAATGTGAAAATACAGTTGTTCCTATTTTACGAGAGGAGCATAACTGCAACAAAAGATTGAGTAATTTGGTAAGGACTCAGTCAAAATTTGAACCTAGGCTGGCAGTGTAGTTTTAGTAGTGGAGCGCTTACCTAGCATGTTCAGAACTTGGGTTTGAACCCAAGTGTGTCTGACTCAAATACTAGTTCTGTCAAACATTATACTGTGTACCTCATCGTGATGTTTCATTTTGAAGGTCTAGAAGAATATGGTTTTCACTTTGGTGCAGGTAGATTCAAAAATTAAATTCGGCGGGAGGTGGGAGGAGAATGCCGAGTGTGAGGCCAGAGGCAGCCTGTGCATTTAGCAAGACTGTCTCAAAATTTAAAAACATAAAAGGGGTTGGGGTTGCTGCTCAGTAGTTAAGTGCTTGCTTAGCATGTGTGAGGCCCTGGGTTCAACCCCCAGTACTGCAAAAAATATGTATATACTCATGTGTCTGTATGTGTATACAAAACTGGTACTTGGGGGGCTGAGGCAGAGGAGTGCCAAGTTGGAGGCCAACGTGGGCTACATAGTGATACTCTTGTCTCAAAATCCCAACAGCAGATATGCCTGTTGAAAAGTTAGCAAGGTAGAATGTATGGTCAAAATCCTGGGTATGTATACATACTTAGGAAATTCAAGGACTGTGTACATGTACAGTAGCAGCACTGGGTTTTCTTTGGGAATGTTGACAGGTAAATGTGTTAAGATTTGTGAAACCTGACACATGGTAAATGCATCTTTATTTTATCCCAATAAATTCTTGGAAGCAGTAATTTTTAGACTTAAGATGTATATGATACGAGTTTTTGTTATATACTGGATAGAATATTGCCTAATGAGGGTTTAATAGCTTGGTCTCTCCACTCATCCAGCGCGGGGTTGTGGTATTCCCAATACTATAATACTGGAATCTTCGCATTACATAGTAAGTGAAGTGGGGAAAAAAAGGTGCTTAACAAGTTTCTTTGTTGAAGTTTGTCCTCCTAAAAGAGTACAAATTTACACTTGAAGGAAAATGGGGTCAGTTTAAAGAGTGGTTTATGTTTGCACTGGGTCTCACCTTTGTAGGAATGGAAAGCTAATAATGTACGTACTATTCTGTATAAACTGCTTGCTTTTGTGGTGGCACTGGGACTTAGGTTAATGACAGGTATCATTTTTCCCCTCTTAGTACATCCAGCAGTGGTAATTAGACAACGAAAGTCATACCGGAGAAAAGATGGTGTGTTTCTTTATTTTGAAGATAATGCAGGAGTCATAGTTAACAATAAAGGCGAGATGAAAGGTGAGAAAGCAATTTGTGTCGTTGCTCAGATGTCTGAGGCTGGATGGTTTGACACAGGTCTAGGGGTATAGGGAAGAACCTCTGAGTCTCAACTGTTTCCTCACCTTTTTTTATGCAGGTTCTGCCATCACAGGACCAGTTGCAAAGGAGTGTGCAGACTTGTGGCCCAGGATTGCATCCAATGCAGGCAGCATTGCATGATTCTCCAGTGCATTTGTAAAAATAATAATCATACCTATTAAAAATACTTGTTCCCAGTGCTTGCCTTCGTATTCATTTCTTCACACTTCTTGACACCCCTTAACCATTTCCTTCTTTGTAAAAGGAAATTATTAGGTGTAAACTCTGGGTGTGAGTAAAGAAAAATATGGTCTTTGCATTTTGTGAGTTTAAAGAATTTTTGGCACTGTCCAGTTGCTATATTTGTACTTTGTGCTGTAAAATTCAGCTGTTTGGGGTTTGAATCCCTAAAATAAATTGCAGATAAGTAGACTGCTTGGTAACAGATCACCCTGTGTAACTGAATGTCCTACAGTGAAAAATGTACTTGAGATTTGTTGTTAGGTGCCTTTGAGACAAATCTGACTGATAGTGACCCTCAGGATTTTCAGTGGCTGATTGTTTCAGGAGTGGGCTGCCATGGCCTTCTCCCATCTTTTGTGGTGTTGGGGATCAAACCCAGGGCTTCAGTGCAGAGCAGCACTCTACCAACTAAGCTAAATAAACCCCAACCCTACTTGAGATTTAAGGTAGAGATTATGGTTAAATCCTGGATACTCATAGATGTAGAGGTATCTTGTGAGTAGGAGCCCAATGTGTATATATGTGCACACTTTAACAGTTAACAGGGTTTCTTCGGGTAAATTATGTAAGGTAGTTAATATTTCTAAACTTTTAACACGTGGTAACTGCCATGCAAATCAGTTGTCATAATGGAAGATAATAGTGTGCAAGATCTGAATTAACAGGATGACCATATATTTTGTTTTGGGGGGTGATGGTGGGGGTTAGGACTGTAGTTTAGCTCAGTTGGTACGGTGGTGCTCTATACTCTCTGAGGTCTTGGGTTTGATCCTCAGCACTGCAAACATTGGAGAAGAATGTGGCAGTCCACTCCTGAAGCAATCTCAAAGTAATCAGCCATTAAAAACCCTATGAGGGTTGCTAGGAGTGGGACCTGACTTGATGACACCTAACGATGGGGATTAAACCCAGAGCATTGCACATGATAAGACAAGTACTCTACCACTAAGCTATATCCCCATCCCAAGGATAACCATATAATCTGTTCTATAAACTGGCTTGAGAATGAGCGGTGATACTGTAATGCCAGCACAATAGCCATTTCTTAGGTGCCAAGTTGTATCCTCCTTGTGGTGGTGGTAGGTACTGTTGAATCAGTCTCTGACTGATAGCACTGTTGTCAGTGTTTGCTAGTTATAGGGTTTTCAATGGCTGATTGTTTTTTGGGAGTGCATTGCCACGTTATTCTCACAAGCACACAGCACTTGGTGTTCCCAGGCACTCCCCCATTCAAGTATTAACCAGACCTGACCCTGCTTAGTTTACAAGATCTGACGAGATCGGGCACCACAGTGGTTCAGCTACAGGCATCCTACTCAGTTGCCCTAAATACAGCAGAACAAAGCACTGCCCAGCACTGTGCCAAGCACACGATCTTTTTATGCTTGAGCCCACTGTTAAGTCACTTGTGTTTCCTCTCATCTTGAGTTGTGCCACATCAGCAAAAGGTGGTTCCAGGAGATCTACTCCATTCCTGCCATTAAGGTCAACTAGTACCCTGACAGGTTGGGAAGCACTCTGCAGTCTCTGAGGTCCCAAGTTCAGTTCCCAGCACCCCAAAAATGGAGAAGGATGTGGCAATCTACTCCCAAGGCAATCCTGAAACAGCCATTGAAAACCCTGTAAAGGTGGATATGAGTTGGACACCACACAGACTCGACAGCACCCTGGCATCCTATTCTGGCCTGACTTCAGAAGCTAAACAGGGTTGGCCAGGTTAGTTCTTGGATGGGAGACCACCTGGGAATACCAGGTGCTTCAGGCTAGGGAGAAAGACCTGGCAATCCACTTGTGAAACGATCTACCATCGAAAACCCTATGAATAGCAGGGAAGCACTGACAATAGTGCTAGGCATGGCACAGTGTCAGTGTTTTGTCTATTGTACATAAGGTCACTATGAGTTAGACCTGACTCAATGGCACCTAACAACTACTGAGGAGGCAATTCTAACCTTAGGCATTTCTTGAATGCCTTCCAGCCTGTGGGTGGCAATGGGGGGGCCTCATTTTCCAGCACTATGTTTGATAGTGCTCTGGTATTAGAGGGCTAATTGTTTCAGTAATGAGCTGCCAGGTCCTTCTCCCTAGTCTTAGTCTGGAAGCTCAGCTGAAACCTGTCCACCATAGGTGGCCCTTCTGGTATCTGAAATACCAATGGCATAACTTCCAGCATCACAGCAGTACACAAGTTCCCATAGCATAACAAGCTGATAGGCAGGGGGATAATAGGCATGGCATAAAACCTGGCAAACCAAGATGGTTGATCACCATTAGTAGAGAATGAAGGTATTGAGGCTATTGGTGTTTTTAAACTGAGTTGCTAGGTCGTGGGAAAACTTAATTTAGGTTTGGATTAATTTGGTGGGAAGTTGTTGGACCCATAGGCCTTTTATACTATGGTTTATGTATATCTGTATATGAAAATAGCTGGAAGTGACACACCTATAATCCCAGCACTCAGGAGGCTGAGGCAGGAATGACACAAAATCAAAGCCAGTAAGCTCTACACAGCAAGACCTTGTCTCAAGAAAAGAAAAAGCAAGGAGCCAGGCGCAGTGGTGTATGCCTGTAATCCCAGAGGCTCGGGAGGAAGAGGCAGCAGGATCACAAGTTTGAGACCAGAGGAAGTTTTCGTAATTTAGCAAGACCCTGTCTTAAAAAGTAAAAAAACGGGCTGGGGGTGCAGCTCAGTGGTCCAGCACTTGAAAAGCATGCAAGCATGAGGGCCTGGGTTCAACTCCCAGTACCAAAAAAAAAAAAAGAAAGAAAGAAAGAAAGAAAACAACTTGGCCATGGTAGTGCAACTCTAATCCCAGTGATTTGGGAGGTGGAGGCAGGAGGACAGCAGGTTTGAGGTCAGAGGCAGCCAGCTTAATTTAGCGAGATCCTGTCTCAAGATAAAAAATTTAGCTGAGCGCAGTGGCACACGCCTGTAATTCCAGCGGCTCAGGAGGTGGAGGCAGGAGGGTCACAAGTTCGAGACCAGAGAGGGTCTGTATAATTTAGGGAGACTCTGTCTCAAAAAGTGAAAAAAACAAAACAAAACAAAACCTAGGCTGAGGGTGCAGCTCAGTGGTCCAACACTTGCAGAGCATGCAAGTGCGAGGCCCTGGGTTCAACCCCCAATACCGCAAAAAAAAAAAAAAAAAAGATAAAAAATTTAAAGGGGGGGGGGGTCTGAGGGTTGAAGATCAGTGGTGAAGCACTTGCAAAGTATGTACAAGGCCCTGAGTTTAGCAGCCCCCAGTATCACAGAAAAAAAAAAAAGAAAGAAAAGGAACAAAAACCTTGTGTTTTAAGTGTTATCTGTAAATTGGGTATAATACAAGGCTAAAGATTAGAGTGTATGTGAAGATCCTGGCATATGATCACTTGGTAAAATCACCTTTTCAGGTTTTCGGTGTTTTTTTTTTTTGTTTTGTTTTTTGTTTTTTGTTTTTAATACTGGGGATTGAATGCAGGTCTTTGAGCATGCTAAGCAAGTACTGTACTACTGAGCTACAGCCCTGTTCTGGATGACTGCTCACTGCTCCCTTTTTGCCCTCTGACTGCCCCGTACTAGGGTGCTGAACCCAGCGCACTGCACATTCTTTGCAAACACTCTACCACTGATCTGTACCCCAGCCCCTTTTATTTTTCTTTTTTTTATCCTGAGACAGTCTCACTAAGTTATGCAGTCTATTTCTGGCCTTAAACTTGCGATCCTCCTGCCTCCACCTCCTGAGTTGCTAGGATTATAAGTGTGTGCCACCAAGCCTGGTTCTCAACTTTTATTCTTTAGAGATTCATTTTCTTGACTTAGATAGAAACTTTGGCATTGATATTCCATTAAAATAGTTTCCTTGTCAGGAGAGGTGATGCACACCACCAGCAGACTGGAGAGGTGGAGTCAGAAGGATCCCAAGTTCCAGACCAGAGGCAGTCTGTGTCTCAAAATACAAACTAAAAAATTAGCTATGGGTGTGGCATAGTGGGTGAGTACTTGCAAAAAGCATGTGTGGGGCGTTGGGTTCAATTCCCCAGTACCACAAAAAAAATATTTTTTTTTATGTCCTCCGTGCTTTTTCTAGATAAAAGGGTCAATAGAAGGGACTCAAAGCTATAAACTCATTTAATATCAGATTTGACTTACAGGAGTTTGCCTGTTATAATGTTGTTGTTGTTAGGTGCCGTCGAGTCGGTGTCCGACTCATAGCGACCCTCTGTACAACAGGGGAAACACTATTGTCAGTGCTTCTCTGCTGTTCATAGGGTTTTCAATGGCAGATTGATTTTTGGGAGGGGGTTGCCAGGTCCTTCTCCCAAGCCTACAGCTTCCAGTGTTCCCAGGCAGTCTCCCATCCAGGTACTAACCAGGCCTGACCCTGCTTAACTTCCGAGATCTGACGGGATCGGATGCCACAGAGCTACAGCTGCAGGCTGTTATAATGTAGAGAGATTAAATATACTGAGTAGTCAATTGCCAGGATTAGTGATTTTTCTATATAGGTGTAAAGCAACCTTTTTCTAAAAGGTTTCTAAAAAATAACATGTATCATCATATGAAATTATTAGTAGTGAATGTGAAAATAAATCGTTAGCTGGGCATGGATGACACACTTCTGTAATCCCACCTATTCTGGAGGCTGAGGAAGGGTGATACCAAGTTTGAGGCTAGCCTGGACAATTTAACAAGACCCTGCCTCAAAGGAGGGCAGGGGTCAAGCATGGTACCCTCTCTTGTAATCCGAGCACTTGGAAGGCTGAGGCAAAGGAATGTGAGTGCCAGGCCAGCCTGGGCTACATAGGGAGACCCTATCTCAAAAAAGAAAAAGAAAGAAAGAGAGGGGTAGGGAGAAAGAAAAGAACAAAAAAGAAAAAGTGGTGGTGGGGGTGGTGGTGGCTGGGGATGTTAGTTCAGTGGTAGAGTACTTGTCTAGCATGTAGGAGACCCTGGGTTCAATCCCCAGGACTGACCCCACCCCCCAAAATAAGGTAAATCTGCTCCCAGTTGATTTTGTCTGTCAAGTAAGGTTAATCAGCTCCTTATAAGGTTGTGAGGAGAAAAGGAGCTTGTATGAAGTGCTTTGGTATATAAAGCATTTATATAAGGGCTTATTGGGGGACAGGGCAGGTGGTGAAATAAAAATATCAAAAGAGAATAATCACCTGTAATCATAACCATGGGGCTGGGATTTAGCTCAGTTGGTAGAGCACTGCACTGCAGTCTCTGAGGTCCCGAGTTCAATTCCCAGCACCCCAAAAATGGGATGAAGGACCTGGCAATCCACTCCCAAGGCAATCCCGAAACAGCCATTGAAAACCCTGTGAGGGTCGCTACAGCACCTAACAACAACAACAACAAGTCATAACCAGGAAAAAAAGACCTCATATTACATTTTTCCGTATCCTACTGTGTCAATATTATTACCCAGGCGAAAAAAGGTTGCTTTACACCTATATAGAAAAATCACTAATCCTGGCAATTGACTACTCAGTATATTTAATCTCTCTACATTATAACAGCCTGCAGCTGTAGCTCTGTGGCATCCGATCCCGTCAGATCTCGGAAGCTAAGCAGGGTCAGGCCTGGTTAGTACCTGGATGGGAGACTGCCTGGGAACACTGGAAGCTGTAGGCTTGGGAGAAGGACCTGGCAACCCCCTCCCAAAAATCAATCTGCCATTGAAAACCCTATGAACAGCAGAGAAGCACTGACAATAG
>VMDO01006405.1:0-100706 GCA_007922755.1 Pedetes capensis
CAATTCCAAAGTTCATTTTTTTATACTATTCTACAAATTTATCCTGTGCTCTGGCAGGAAGGTGGGTTTGAAGTACTGTTAGACATGATCTTTATCATTTAGAAACATAATTTACATAGGGAAGGAAAAGCAATTGATTAAGTACTTAATTTAAATTTACGAGTTCAATAGAAGTGAAGACAACCATATATGAGATGCACAATAGAATCCTGTGTTGCTCAATAAATAACTCTCAGTGAGGAAAATCATCATATAAAGAATAGTCCAGAGAAGTTTATGCAAAAGTAGAATTGAGCTGACTCATAAAGAACTGGAAGTGTTTGTTTGAAGGGCTATCAGACTAAAGGAGTCAGAACAAAGTGATTGTATGATGTATTGTCCAACCCAGGACACTGTTAAGAATAAAAGAGGTGCTATTAGTAGTTACACTGGGACAAGAGGTACTGTCACATGAAAATAGAGACACTGTACATCCTAGACCTGAGAAAATGATTTGAGCAAAGCATGAGGCAGAAATGCATTTGCAATACTCCACGTACAAGGATGAGTAGACTCCAACTGCTGCCCATGGGTCTCAGAGGATGTTATGATTTACAGAATTTCTGATGAGTAAGTTTATGGGCAGATAGTAATGAACCTTGACTGCCAGGTTAAGCAATTCTACTTCTCATAGGCCTTTCTCTTTCTATGGGATTAAGGACCGATTGGACCTAGGAGCAATGACTGAAAAAACTGCTTGATTGGGCCTGAGTGAAGAAAAAGCCTACATATATCAAGTGTCCCCGCCAGATATGGCCTGAAGTTAAGGTTAATGGAGCTTGAGGGAAACTCTCCAGTGAAGCTGCCTGTTTTCTAGAGTGATACCTTGTTGATGTGTCAGAAGGAATGTGGGCTGTCAGAGAGATCCCTTTTAATACCAAGACCATGATGGTAAGAGAGGCTTGTTGTTAGGTGCTATCTGGTCAGGTCCAATTCATAGCAATCCTATGTACAACAGAACGAAACACTCACTGACTCTGGCCAGGTACATGATTTTGTTTATGTTTAAGCCCATTGTTGCAAAAACTATGTTAATCCATCTAGTTAAGGTTTTCCCTTTTTTTCATTGGCCTGCCAGTCTCCCAAACATGATGTCTTTCTCCAGGGATTGGTAATTCCTGACTACATGTCCAAAATATGTAAGACACAGTCTAGCCATCCTTTCTTCTGAGGAGCACTCTTGTTGTACTTCTAGGACAGATCTGTTGATTCTTTTGGCAGTCTATGGTATATTCAATAGTTTGTCTCTGGCACCATAATTCAAAAGCATCAGTTCTTCTCCTGTCTCCCTTGTTCAATGTCCAACTTTCACAACCATAGGATGTGACTGAAAATAAAATGGCAAAATTTAGGTGTCTTCAATGTGACATCTTTACTTTTTAATATTTAAAGAGATCTTTTGCTACAGCTTTTCCTAATGCAATGTGTCCTTTGATTTCTTCACTGCTACTTCCATGGTTGTTGGTTGTAGAACCAAGTAAAGCAAAATCTTGGACAACCTCAACCTTTTCTCCATTTATCATGAAGTTGCACACTGACCCAGTTGTAAGGATTTTTGATTTGTTGATGTTCGGTTGCAGTCCCTACTGAACACTGTGTTCTTTGATCTTCATCAGTAAATGTTTCAAATCCTCTTAACTTTTAGTAAGCAGAGTTATATCATCTGTATAACACAGGTTGTAATGAGTCTTCCTCCAATCCTGATGCCACATTATTCTTCATAAACTCCATCTTCTTGGATTATTTGTTCAGCATAGAAATTGAAGAGATATGGTGAAAGGATACATCCCTGACACATACCTTTCTCAACTTTAAACCAAGTAGTATTGCCTTGTTCTGTTTGAATGTCTGCCTTCTGGTCCACATACAGATTCCTTATGAGTACAATTAAGTGCTTTGGGATTCCTTTTCTTTTCAGTGTTATCCATAATTTATTATGATTCACACAGTCAAATGCCTTTGCATAGTTGATAAAATATAAATAGATACCTTTCTGGTATCCTCTGCTTTCAGCTAATAGCCATCTGACATCAGCAATGATGTCCCTGGTTCCCCAGCTAGAATGCTACAGTTGCTTTTGAATGATATTTAGTAAAATTTTGCTTGTATGTGAAATTAACGATATTGTTTGATAGCTTCCACATTCAGTTGCAACCTGTGTTTTGGAAATAGGCACAAATATGGATCTCTTCCAGCAGTTGGCCAGGTAACTGTTTTCCAAATCTTTTGACATAAACACGTAACACCTCTAGTGCTGCATCTCTTTGTTGAAACATCTCTATTTGGTATTCACACTTACTTAGGATTTAATATGACCTAGCATCTGGGTTATGCCTGCAACCGTAGCCCTATAGCATCTGATCCTGTCAGATCTTGGAAGCTAATCAGGGTTGGGCCTGGTTAGTGCTTGGGTAGGAGACTACTTGGGAATACCATGTGCTATAGGCTTAGAAGAAGGACCTGGCAACCCACTCCCAAAAAACAATCTGCCACTGAAAAACCTATGAATAGCAGAGAAACACTATCAATAGTGTTTCACTTGTTGTACATAGGGTTGCTATGAGTCAGACACCAACTCCATGGCACCTAACAACAACAACAGCATCTGGATTAGTTTACTTGTGTGAACTCACTTGTATAAACTTATAGCAATAGTCCTATAAGGTAGGTATGATTATATTTTTTCTGTTTTTTTTCTACATCAGGAAAGAGAGGCCCAGAGAAATAATTAGTGACTTTCTCAGTACGTTGCTTCTAAGAGGAAGACTCGGAATTGGAGTCCATGTCTCCTTGACCTCAAGCCCATGCCCCCAACCATATTATCATGTGGGCTGCATCTTCATTTGTGGAAAAGGAAATGGAATCTCCTTATCAGGGCTCTTGTGAAGCTCAGAAAAAAAATAAATGTTGTATATAAGGTCACTATGAGTTGGACCTGCCTCGATGGCACCTAAGGCAACAATGGTACACTAAATTTAGGATTCCAGTCCCAGCCCAAGACACAGGGATTATTCTGCTAACCTCTCAAGTGGAAATAAGATTCTTTCTTATTAGCATACTCTTACATGCCTGAACACCCTACTTGGGTTTTTGGGTGTTTTGGCATATTGGGTTTGAAGATGTTCTAGGGTCCATATACTCCTGGTGCACAGCTAGTACACAAATCACTCCATATCCTAAACAATTTATTTACTATTATTTTTGGCTGGATCCACATACCTGCTTTTCCTGGGGCATTAGCTAACCTTCCTTTCTCTTCAGATTCCTAGGCACTCATCTGATGATCAAAAAAATTTGTTTCTCTGCTCTAGTTCCCTCAATAGACTCTGGTTTTTCATACGAACCCTCCTTACCTCTAAAACCCTCTATTTTCATTTTCTTTTTATTCAAGACTTGGTTGGTCTATGAAACTCAGAATTAGTACCGAACAAAAAAATTGGTTTCATTTCCTTGAAGTTAAGAAAAGCTCAAGCTTCAAACATTCTTTGGGGGTGTGGGTAAATGTATACATTCTAAGTATATTGTAGCATAGAAAAGAAAGATGAACAAAATAGTTGTTTCTATAAGGAAAAAGGTTGAATGCTCATGCCCTGTCACACATGAGGAAGTGCTTCAAAAGCTGAAGAGTGATCCATAAATGTAAAGGAACATTAAGAATAATTGAATTACCCGTAAGACTTAGTGTTCTTGAAATATTCTGATTTAGTGATATTTTCTAAATTTCTTCACATACTTGAATCCCAGGAATTGTTAGGCATGTAACAGGTATACACATCTTATGATTAGCTCAGAGTCCTTAATAACAATAACTAATTCTGCTCATAAGCATATTGGTTAACAAATATCCAACATAGAAAAATATTCAATTGTACAATAAAATCTTATACATACTAACTCTTTATCTACTTATTTAGAAACACATTAGGATAATTGCCCAAACTGCATGCAAAGAGCATTGCAAACTTTTGAGAGAAAATGAGGTGCTATTTTTAAAAGGAAAAGGTTGAACTGAAAAGATATTAAAAACAAAATATCCATTTTTGCCACAGATGTTAAAAATGGAATAATCAAATATAAAATGAAATAAATATTCATAAGCCATGATTCATCTCTCTCATTTGATAGGAAACTGATATGTCTCTATGACAACAGTAAAACTGCCATCCAGGAATGAGTACTTCTCTGTGTGTATGTTCATGAGTGTAAAATTTCAGAGACATGGGATTAGAAATCAGAAAGAAACTTAAATGGGCTGCCAGTAACATCAATTGAACCAAAAGAAAACAATAGAACAAAGGAAAAACTTAGAAGACAGATGAAGAAATAAATTTTAGAGGCTAAGAAAACATATTTAAACAAGAAGAAAAGAGAATGTCATATGTGGATGAGAGGAGATTATGACAAAATGGAGCTTCTCTCTCAAATCTATGAGGTAGAGCAGCAAGGTATAAAAGTGGTGGATGAATTGCTCAAAAGCTAACAGTAGAGCTTCAACTGTGTCTCATGGTATCAGGAAGAGTTTCATAGTCTCAGAGCTACTGATTTGGGCCAGGAAAAGAGAAGCAAAAGGGTGTAGCTCTTGCATTCAGACTGGGTAGTTGGGCCACCCAGGCCCAAAGTAACAGGGTAAATGCAAAGAAACATTTTCTTTTTTTAAATTCTGAGTGTCTGAAGTACCATTGGGAAACAAGGGGTGTGGCAGGTTTGAGAATCACATGCCAGCATAGTAGCCCTCTCTAGATCCTACAATGGAAAGTTCAGGAGAGATCATCCAACAGACACCCTGACAGCTGGGGCAGAGCAGATGCATCTCTATGGAACAGCAGGATTAGGCTCCTATTCTGCCTCCATCTTTCCAGCCAACATCACCAGATCTGAAGATAGATTGCACCTCAATATTAACAACAAAAATCATTATAACTGGGTCAGTAAGTAACTTTATGATAGAGAAAAGATTGAGGTTGTCCAACATTTTGCTTTACTTGCTTCTATAATCAACACCATGGAAGCCACAGTCAAGAAATCAAAAGACACATTGTATTGAGAAAAGCTCTTCCAAAAGACCTCTTTAAAGTGCTGAAAAGTAAAGATGTCACATTGAAGATGAAGGTGTGCCTGACTCAAGCCATGGTATTTTCAGTCGCATCATATGACTGTGAAAGCTGGATGTTGATAAAGAGAGACAGGAGAAGAATTGATGCTTTTGAATTATGGTGCTAGAGACAAATATTGTATATACCATGGACTGCCAAAAGAACCAATAGATCTATCCTAGAAAAAGTGCAACCAGAGTGCTAATTGGAAGCAAGGATGGCTATATTGAGTCTTACATGTTTTGGATGTGTAGTCAGGAGAGACCAATCCCTGAGAAGGACATCATGTTTTGGAGTGTGCCAGGTCAATGAAATAAAAGAAAACCCTCAATTAGATGGATTGAGATAGTGTCTGCCACAATGGTCTTAAACATAAATAAGATTGTAGCCGGGCACGGTGGTACACGCCTGTAATCCCAGCGGGTCGGGAGGTGGAGGCAGGAGGATGGCAAATTCATGACCAGAGGCAGTCTGCATAATTTAGCAAGACCCTGTCTCAAAAAGTAAAAAATGGGCCGAGGGTGGAGCTCAGTGGCCCAGCACTTGCAGAGCATGCAAGTGCGAGGCCCTGGGTTCAACCCGCAGTACCGCAAAAACAACAACAACAACAACAACAAAACAAAACAAACAAACAAAAGAAAACATAAATGAAAGTGTGTGCCTGGTACTGAATTGGGGAGTGTTTCCTTTTATTGTACATAGGGACACATGAGTTAGACCTGACTGGATGACAGCTAGCAACAGCAGAAACATGCCTCACTGGCACTCTACACTAGTATAAAATTGTTGCTCTACACACTATAATGTGGATTAGTTAGAAAGATTTGGAGAAATACTGAGAAAAAATTTTTACTGGGTTTCTTGTCCCTGAGTCCCTCTGAATTTTATAGCAAGCAACATTCATCTCTAAGTTCTTCATTACCAGCCTTTTGTTAGTCCTTTATTTCTGTGACCAATGTTTTCCTTTCTTTTGAACTCAATAGACCTGCATACCAGTTGCTTTCTGTTCTTCTCTTCTTGGAAGGCCTGGAGACATCAGAAAAGTAAAATATTCCAGCTGGTCTCATCTTCTTCCAGTCTGGCTCAATTAGCTTATGTTTTCTTGCTTGGGTTGCTACCTTATCAAATAGTCCCCCTATCCTCCCAGTTTTCAAATACAGATAACTGGGACTCACTTCTATCTCTTTGCTCTGTCACATCCCTTACTACCCCAACACACATTCAACTGTCCCTAATTCCTCCTGTACATGAACTTCCCAATATTTCTCCACACACTCTCACTTGCTCTTTGCTGTTTCCTTTCTAGTCTCCTCCATTTCCTGTTTATATTCTAGCAATGGCTTCATCCTAACAAGTAGCCCTGTCTTTAGCACTTTCCTATGTTTATTGATTTTCTGGAAGGAAGTCAGAGTGATCTTTCAGAAACATAAATTTGATGTTTTATTTCCTCATTTGAAACTCTTTAATGGCTCTCCTCTGTCCTTAGCGCAAAGCTACAGTCTCACATCAAGATCAGGTGTCCAGCCTAACTTTCTGGCATTTTTTTTTATGTAATACTGTACTCAACCATTTTCATTTCCTCAGTGTGCCATGTTTTCTTTCACTGCTGAAATTTAACACACATTAATTTCTCTCTTCCTGGAATGTCTTCCATCTTTCCTTCCTCTTCTACCACAATCCAGACAGTAGTTATTGGGTTAAATCCTGCTTAATCTTTAAAACTACCATAGAAATTGTATCCCCTAAGATGCTTTCCCTAATAATTCCTCGTATGAGTGTAGTTATTTTTCCCATGTATTTTAAAAATCACCTCCTGTGTATTCATTTCAAAATTTATTATTTTATGTCTCTCCCAATAAACAGAAAACTCTGTGAAGGCAGAGACATTACTGTATCTCTATTACCACAATTTTTAGCGCTATAATAGATTATCATAAATGCTCATTGGATACATTAATAAAATGGCATGGTGCCTGGTTCAGTGTCTTCCTTCCTTATTTTGTTTGATGTTCAAACTATTGTATTTTCCTTTAATCCTACTTATTTACTTCTCTACCTCATGCCTCATTTCTTTGGTTTGGGTTGTTAGGAAACCACAGTACCATGATTTGCCTATTTGCTGAGTTTCAATTATATATTCATTATTTAATGTGTTTATTAAATATACACTGTGAGCTAAGTATGGAGCTCAATCTAGAGATAAAACAATGAAAAAGCTAGACTTAATTTCTACTTCTACAGAACAAAGGTTCTAATTGGACAGGATGAAGAAAGGTAACTTGTCTTTTTGATTTCTTATGTCCACAGATGAAGGAAAATTGTATTCCAAATGTGTTATACTCATTATTTCACTCATGCTTCTACCTGATTTAGGTGATGAGAGAGATTGTAGACTTTGAACTGATATTATGCTCAGAGTCCAAAGTCTATGATGTAGCATGCTATGGTAGGCACCTTAATGTCTTGTGCTTGTGGGAGAGGTGGGGCATAAATCATTGGGGATCAGAGGGTGGACTGTAAGTGCAGACTTTTATATGTTCCCCATTACCCCCACTTTCTGATGTCCCTGTACTTCATATGAGTGTCAGTGGAAGCTGTGACTTGTTTCAGACCAATAGATTATGACGAAGGTGATAGAATGGTGCTGCCAGAATTGCATTATCTTAGGTAAAACTATGTTTTGCTAGCAGAGTTATTCTAGAGTCTTTCTTCTTTGCTGGCCATGAAGAGTCAGGGGTCATGTTAAGAACCACATGTGGCAAAAACCTGATGGTGGCCTATAGTTCACATCAGCAAGACCTGGGCCTGTAAGGCTTATGGATGCAAGAAAATGAATTCTGACAACAACCTAACTGAGCTTAGAAGTGAACCCTTTTCCACTTATATCTCCAGCTGTGACACAATTCCTGGCTGACAGCCTTAATTATAGTTCTGTAGAAGATGGAGCTAAGCCTTTCTGGATTTCTGACCCATAGCAACTGTGAAATAATAGGAAATAATGAATGCTTGTTGTTTTACATTGCTTAGTTTGTTGTTAGCAATAGAAATCTAATACAAGGAGCAGATAATAAGTAAGTAGACAAACAGATAAACATAGTTCTATATTCAGTTGAAATGCATAATGGATATAAATAAAGTGATATTGTAGAGTTGAGACAGTGGCCACTTTAGATGGCACAGTCAAGAAAGGTCCATTTTGAGGAAATTTTAAGGGTTGACTGAAACCCAAAGAATGAAAGGAAGCTTGTAATCATGAGGTAGGATAGAGAAAAGGAAGACATTTGGACAGAGAGAATATTTGATATAAACAACTTTAAGATAAGAAACAACTTGACATGTTGGAGGAAAAAAGCAGGTTACTGAATAAGGAAAAGGTAAACTGTGTGTGGGGGGAGATGTAGGACATAAAAGTTTTGGCCAATAGTAAGAAATTTAGATTTCTTTGGTAGTATATTGGGAACTCTGAAAGATTCTCAGAGGAAAGTGATATGATTTATACTCTAGCTATTCTGTGAGGACTGGATTAGAGTTAGGGGATGGGATAGGGCAAGAATGCAAGTGATATAGTCATTTAGGGATGAGTTCATGATCTGGATAGAAATGAGATAAAGGTGTGCATATGACTGCCTCTCAGAGATCAAGGTGAAGTACAGGTATTTCTCATCATGGTGTCTAAGGCCTTTCCTGGTCTGACTCCTGCTTACCTATATTTTTGGTTCTTAGCATTTCTCCTGGTGAATTTCTGCCAACTTTTCAATGTCAACTCTGTGAAGCCAATGGGACTTGATTGATCCTCTGTTTTTTTCTACTGCATATGCTGCCCATCATTTCGTGCCCTCCTTCTGTACTTCTCTCAGGTCTCAGGGTACCAGCTGTCCCTGTCTGTCCATCTTGCTGCTTATTGAAAGGCTCAGCCTTGCTGAAATGACAGCAAGAGAAGGAAGAACATTAAAGAAACAAGAATAAAAACCACATTGTGAAACATTGTTCTACTAAGAATGAATATTTGAGTCACTTTTTTGGATTCATCAGTATCTCTACTATTCTCACCCCATATCCCTGTGATAAATTTTGAATATTCCCATTTATTACATTCAATAAGAAGCAGGAGGAGCTAGAACAAACTCTGTGTCAAAACAAAGATGAGAGAAGCCCTGAAATTGATCACATTTACATTCCTAGAAAGAACATATTTACATTTTAGCCTGGCATCTAGAACACAAGAAATGAAAATAATAATCAATTCACTGATATACATATACAAGGGGCAGTTTGTTTTCCATTTTCCTCAGCATATTTTAGGGGTTCTGAAGTAATGATGTAGCCACATAAAATCAGATAAAAGCTTAATAGCTTAAAAAATCTCAAATAAACAATAATATGGCCATGTATTTTTGGAAAAAAATTCTATTAATGTTTTAATTCATTTGTTTTTGTTTGAGGTGATGTAAGAAATTTCTCTACCTTTTTGTTTAATACTGAATTTTTTGTGATAGTACTTAGCCATCGTGTGGCAGTTAGTATGCTGTGTTGATTTGGGCATGCCTTTCTCTGGACAGGATGCTCCTTATACCTTAAACATCATACTTAAGTCTCTTCCCAGGGGTTCCAGCCCCACTTCCCAGCCTTTTGCACCTCTATGGCCAATCTTGCCTGATCCTCGGTATCTATTAATACTTGGCTGATCATTATTCCCTCATACCCACCATCCTTTCTCATTTTATAATTTACCTACTAATCTTATTTAACATGGGAGTTATGATCAAGTTCTGGAGAGAAGCCAGACATTATGCTTTGCTAACTATATCTCTAGTGATGCTGATATTGCTTGTCTTGCAAAGACTATGTTTGTTTCAAACCATACCTTGTGAGTTGGCAAATTCCTTCTATGTGGAACCTCTATCCATAGGATGACTCCAATACGTTCTCATGTCTTCAGGCCAAATCTGAGTTCCTTAGGTGAAACTTTCTTTTTGCTCTCTTAAAATGGAAAATGTCTTACTCTATTTGTTTTGTCTTACACTTAGGATAAAATCAAAGTCCTTACCAGGACTATAAGGGTTACCTCTCCAACTTCTTTACCTACCCCCTCCCCTTGCTCACTTAAACACTTCTGGTCTCTCTTTGCTTTATCAGTTTTTTTTTCTTAATTTGCTGTTCCCATCACATCTCTTATTTCATTCAGGCCATTGATCAAACATACCCTCCTCAAACATGGCACTGGGGTTAGTTGAGCCCTATGAAAAGCTGCAAGTGCTAGCATACAATGGAAATGAGGTCAATTGAAATTAATCTGGTAGCAGAGGACAGGAGAGTTTAAGAGAAGAAGTGACTGAAGGTAGACAGACCATGAAAAACTATTGCAATAAACCAAATGTGAGAAAACAAGAATCTGAGCTGTGGTGGTTGCCATGGAAACAGAGTAGCACACTGATGCCCAAGGAAGGGCTGCATATGCCTGGAGGAAGGTGTGCCTCTTTCTAATGTGCCCAAAGGTGTTAGGTGGGCAGGCAAATGCCCAGCTAGTTCTCAGTGTGGTCTTCTATGACCCCTCAATTTAAAATAGTAACCCCCTCACCATTTGTACCCCTTACATTACATTTTCTCCAAAAATGACAGACATTTAATTATACATCATATTGGTCTTTTCTTCACAACTTTAAATGCCAACTCAGTGAAAGAGGAGACTTTTTATCTTTTGTTTCTTGCAATAAGCCAAATTCCTAGGATAGTATGTAGCACAAGATAAACACTCATATAACCATTAATTGAATTAGCAATAACTAAACACTACATGAAAAAGAATAGGGAGGTATAAAATAAATATAAGCTCAAGTTCTATCTTTGTCATTTACTGTTTTTTTCAAAATAGGTGAAATATTCATCTTCTCTGAAAGTATTCCCACACAGAAATAACAATAATCCATGACTCATTGGATGGTGGGGATAATGTTGTGAGATAATAGACATAGAGTTATTAATTGATTGCCTAGTACATAGCATTCATTGTACTCTATTTCAGTTTAACTTTTTGTTTTTTCTCCATGGCTAATAGCTAGAGCTGTTATTATGGTGCTCAATGAACAGGAGGTACTTAAGAAAACCTATTTTATGTAATTTATTCGTAAACTTTTTTATTGAGTAACAACTTTGTGCCTGGTACTCTACTTGGACATAGAAAAAGTTGAAGTGATGTCCACAAACTGGTTATTTGCAGCTCTGTCCTTCCAGAGCAACCAGTTGTCCCTGGCATGCTATAATTTATAGAGAGAAGAATGTAGACATGGCTTCTGTGCAGCAATGGGAACAGATAGAAACAAATAGTCAAGGAAGCATAAACAAACTGATAAATAAAAGACATAATAAACATAAATAGCTTGTACTATTGCAAGAAAAGAAATAAAAAGCAACTGTGACAGAATGATCATATAAAAATATTGCTTAACATTTTTTGGAGAGTGGAAATTATGGGTAATATTTGTGTTAGCTTATTTTAAGTGTGTGCCAATATTAGATTTTATTAGTGATACCTTCTTACTGATGGGCTGGGATTTAGCTCAGTTGGTAGAGCGCCACTTTGCAGTCTCTGAGGCCCCAGGTTCGATTCCCGGCACCACAAAAATGAGAGAAGGACATGTCAATCCACTCCCAAGGCAATCCTGAAACAATCAGCCATTGAAAAGCCTATGAGGGTCACTATGAGATGGACATGACTCAATGGCACCTAACAACAACTACAACAACAATCTTCTTCTTGATAGTGGCATGTATAATATCTCAAAGTGTTTGCAATCATTTTTGACATATTTTTCAGGTAGATGGATCCTGGTTAGTAGAAAAAGTTGAGGTGATGTCCACAAACTGGTTATTTGCAGCTCTGTCCTTCCAGAGTGGCCAGTTGTCCCTCACATGCTGTAATTTAGCTTCTCCAGAGCAAGCTCCTGTGGGTAAGAGTGTTTGATGTACAATGTTGGATTATTTCCAGACTGTATTAGGGTCCTGATAGTAAAGGCATGGTGCACTCATAGAGTTTAACCCTTAACTGGTGTCTTGCTTCTGGAGTCACATGTGACCCCAGGATGGGTGTACTTGTGCTTAGATAAGTGCTACAGTGCTCCATGTCCTGCACCCAATCAGGGGTGTATTTTGACCTTGTGGTACCAATAGCACACTCAGGAAAAGTTTATGGGCAGAGCAATTACAGTTGTAGAGGCAGAGTTAAATGAATGATCACAGACTATATAAGACTGGCTACAGGGAAATCATTACTTCCCACAGAGCTTGAAGAAGCAAGAGAAGAGAATGTTTTGCTGGTGTTGGAGGAAAGGTTGGAGCCAGGGAGGAATAGCTGCTGTGACCAAGGCTATGACCTTTCAGTGTAAGCAAAAGAGTGTCAAAGCAGATGTTGGGGCAGCCTAATCAATCTCTCCTCTTCTACCTTTCAAGTTTCTTGTTGGCCATTCTTGCTAGCCAAAGCCAAAATGGAAGCCAAATGATAAGGAAGTCTAGTGAGGTAGTCCACTAAAGGCAATGTCATAGTACATTTTCTATTGCTATAATAAAATACCCAAGACAGCATACTTTATAAGGAAGAGTTTATTTAACTCACAATTCTGAAGAATAAGTATAACCAATGACATCATAATGGTGGGAACATATACAGAAGCAGAAAAGATCACATGGTGAGACAAGAGGCAATAGAGTAGGAAGGGACTAGTCTTGGATTTTAATTTTTTTGTACTGGGAGGTTGAACCCAGAGCCTCATATATGATGGTTAAGTGTTCTACCACTGAGCTGTACCTCCAGCTCCTTTTAAATTTTGTTTTATTCTTAGGGCCCTGCTAAGACATGCAGGCTGCCTCCAGCCTTAAACTCATAATCTTCTTGCCTCAGCTTCATGAGTTGTTGTGGTTGCAGGTGGGTGTCAGGCTTGCTTTTGTAATAACAACTTTCTTTCATGAGAAAATTAATTTGGTGACCAACACTAATCTCTTCCAAGGGTCATGCCCCCAGTGACCTAGTCACCCACTTTGGCCCCACTTCTTAAATGTTCCAGTCCCCCACCAACACTGCCACATTGGGGATCAAACTTCCAACAGGTAAATGTCTGGGGGACAAACTCCATCCAATTATATCAGGCAACTTTCTGTAGCAGAGACCATGATGGAGAAGAGCAGGTGGTTGGAATTGGAGACTATGGAATTTGACTATCCCACCAAACTTTTTTCACCAAATTGCCCCGTGTTTCTCCATGATGTCTATTTTATCTTATATGAATCATCTTTGTCAACATTATCTCAGGTCTGAACTGCTCCTTGGAAATGGAAAGCAAAAGAGTGAATCCCTATGATTACCTACGTGTTCTGAGATATTTTTTCTTTATTGGAATATTTTCATAGGCATGAGCAGGATACATACATACATATATATATATATATATATATATATATGTATACACATACATATATACACATACATACATATATATGTATATATATGTGTATGTGTATATATGCATGTATATGTATATATGTATACACACACACACACACACACACACACACACACACATATATATATATATGGAGCATAATTGGAAAACTCTGAGAGCCACTGGTTGAAAGTACTCAGATGGATAGTAATGAAAAATAGAAAGGACAAAGTACTTTGGATGGAGAGACTTGAAAAACCTTTGGATATGTTGTTAGCTGGCATGATTCTGTCTTATACAGAGAGTGTCAAGTAATGTATACACATTTTAAGAAAGAAAAAAACTGCAATAAAATTTAATAATATATTCTAATAGCAAAAGATAAATACAAGTCACATTTGACTTCTGAGATTATAAGAAGTACTTAAAGTCCCATAGAAAATGAAGCAGGACTAGTTGCTTTGTAAGGTCTCCTGGCTCTTCCCCTGTGCACATCACACACGGAACCATGTGTCTCAAATTTATCATGAACTCATGAAGTTATTAGGCGTGTTGGAGGTTCTGTTGCATACTCATGCCTCTATTGTTGGTTTAATTCCATAATGTGCTTGAATTTCAAATACGTGCTTGAATTTCAAAGGCTTCAGAATGGTTTTGTGCTCCTTCTGCTTCTACCATTTTCTTTAACTGTCCTACCTGTCACATAATGGTGCTAGTCTTCATTTGATTAGGGCCATCTTTTGAGTAAATGTCATACTACACATTGCTACTGTAATTCAACTTCAAAAAGTAATACATAGATAACACCTTAAAACATGTATACATTTTTTTTGTGTGTAGACAATTTTGGAACCCCTAATATGTAGGGGCCTGCAGCCGTAGCTCTGTGGCATCCGATCCCGTCAGATCGCGGAAGCTAAGCAGGGTCCGGCCTGGTTAGTACTTGGATGGGAGACCGCCTGGGAACACCAGAAGCT
Organism: Pedetes capensis; assembly: GCA_007922755.1. Classification (NCBI taxonomy): domain Eukaryota; kingdom Metazoa; phylum Chordata; class Mammalia; order Rodentia; family Pedetidae; genus Pedetes; species Pedetes capensis. The sequence continues at coordinate 14,542 of VMDO01006405.1, forward strand.
GTAGGCTTGGGAGAAGGACCTGGCAACCCCCTCCCAAAAATCAATCTGCCATTGAAAACCCAATGAACAGCAGAGAAGCACTGACAATAGTGTTTCCCCTGTTGTACAGAGGGTCGCTATGAGTCCGATACCGACTCGACGGCACCTAACAACAACAACAATATGTAGGGTAGTAGATTTCTAGAGGTAAAAAGCAAATTTCCTGTGCATTCTGGTTATATACTCCCTTTTTGAGTGATATTTACTTACATGATTACTTATTTTCTTCATTCTCACTGCTCATCTTATACTTTCTTCAGTTGTTATACCAATTCGATCACCCCTATACCTCCTTTTCCATACGTTCCCTATTTTTTCTCGAAGAATTCTCTTCCCTATCTCTTTGTTGACTGAAAAGATTTCATAATTTGGTCACTCACACACATGAGTTAACCAATTTTTATCCTTCTTTCTTTTTTATACTAATTCTCAATATTATTGGAATGATTAAAAGAAAAAGGATTTTGGTCAAATGTTCAAAATGGAAAATGAATTAAAGTAATATGCTTTAAGATATTTTGAATAACTTCCACCATTACAATACATTACAGCTTAAACATGAAGTTATGGTTGGCTTCCATGGTGCACACCTGATTGAGAAGTCCAAGGCAGGAGGATCACAATTTTGAAGCCAGACATGCCCTTGAAACTTAGACCCTGTCTCAAAATAAAAAATTAAAAAGGACCTGGAAGTGAAGTTCATTGATAAGGTACTTTGCTTGCATGTGTAAAGCTGGGTGTGGTGGCTCACATCTGTAATTCTAGCACCTGGAAAGTGGAGGCAGGAGGATCATGAGTTCAAGTCCAGTTTGGAATACATAATGAGATCCTGTCCATCCCCCAAAATCAGTCTTGGTACTCATTCATTTACTACAACAAAAATAAATTAGATTTGTTTAATGTTTGGAATCAATACTACATTAGTTAGCTTTTTGTCACTATGAAAAATATCTGAGAGAAACAATTTAAAGGAGGAAAGATTTATTTTGGTTCACTATTTCAGCAATTTCAGTCTTGGCTGACTCCCTTGTTTTTGGTTCAGAGAGAAGGCAGACATGATGTAAGAGCACAGTGGATCAGAGCTGCTCCCATCATGGTGGCCAGGAAGCAGAGAGTGGGAACAAAAGGAGGAAGAATCTGGCAACAAGATATAACCTATAAAGGCATGCCCCTAGTGACCTACTTCGTCCTACCAGACTCCACCTTTTATTTCTGTCACCTCCCCAAAATGCCATCAAATTACGAATCCATCAGTGGATTAATCCATTAGGTCACAGCCCTAATGATCTAATTGTCTGTGGGATTTCCTTCATAAACACACCCAGAAGTGTGCTTTGCTAATCTCCTGGGCTTCTCTCCATCTAATCAATTTGACAAGATTAACAATCACAAATACTGAGAACAACAATAACAATCTTATGGCATTCCTAGTTCTGTTTTTAGCAATGTGGCTTCTACTTTGTGTGTTCAAATCTTAGGATATATATTCTCTCTATAGTAATTGATGCATTCCCCAGTTAAGTCTTTCTTTATTGCATTAGGTAATGGTTGGGTTGTGCCATTGATTATTTCCTTAGTGTATTAATAAAGAGCAATGTTGAAGACAGTATACTACCTTCTATAACAGTTGAAAGAGTTGCTCATTTAGACTGCCATATCAGCTCTGTTTTGCTCTCAACATTTAATGAGAGGCAGTCATTTGAATCACTTCCATCAGCCTGGAGCCTGAATTTCAAAATGTTCCACATAAGTGTTCATTGGATTTGTGTTTCATTCTGGTAGAGATGTTCCTCTAATGGATTTTGCCTGCAGCTGGTGGTGTTCATTGAACAATGATAGAAATCAATTAAATGATACTTTTTTCCCTTTACATAAATGGATGATTTCATGAATGTAATATTTTAAAGAAAAATATACTTTAATATTAATATTTAATTTAACTTGAATATATATTCATTCTCTGCTTAATAACCATGTCCTTATTCAGGAAGGGAGATGCAATGATTACATCAGGTATGATAGATAAAGTTTCATTTAGGCCAATTCATTTGGAACAATGGAGCATATTAATTATTTGGCACATTCAAAATCTTCCATTGCTTGAGGCTACAGTTAGGAATGCAACCATGGGAATTCATTCTTTTTTGCCCTCAAAGAATGTTATATTTTCATGGTACATGATAAAGAAATCAAGAGAGAATGAAAGAAGTGTATTTGGGAAACTGTGGCCTCATAAGGCTATGATTTTTTTATTTATAGATTTTGAATATAATGAACTCTTTCATATAAATTCCAATTATTCTAAACTGTCTCTACCAAAAACTACAAAAGATTTGAACAGTTCAGATTAACAATTATTTTCTAAGTCCTATTGATAACATATGAAAATGAGTCATTAGAAAAAAATACTGAAGAATTTTTGTCTCATGACTTTTAATTCAAATTAAATCATATTTGCATCATTTATCAAATCAGCTTAAGATAAAGAAATTCTTTCTTATTACTGATTTTTATGAGCTAATATTGGATGAGTAGAGTCATAGTATTAAGCTGTTCCTATATGACTACAATGATTCAGTAATAGCATTTCCTGCATACTGTCCAATACTTATAATGGATTTGATGATGTAAAACTATTTGACTGCCTCTAAACATCTCCTGCTTTAGCTTATTCTGTCTTTCTTTCTCCCTTATTATTATTATTAGTATTATTATTATTAGTAGTAGTAGTACTTGCACATACTTTGCAAGTGCCCTAACATTGGGCTACACACCGAGCCCATTTTTAATTTATTTTGATACAGGTTTTTATGCAGTGTGCCTCTGGCCTTGAAGTTTCAATTCTCCTGCATCAGCTTCCCCAGTTACTAGGATTACAGGTGTGAGCCACCATGCCCAGCCTCTTTGTGTTTTTTCTTAAATTAGAATTACTTTCACTGTCATTTTCTTTCTTCAGAACTACTCATTTATTTATTCATTCAAATAGCAATCATCTATTAAGTGCCTGAATTAAGATTAATGCTGGGGAATCCCAGAAAAACATACATCACATTTTATGTCCTCTAGTGTTTCTTCAATTTAGAGGGGGACACAAATAGGTGAGAAGTCATTTGATCAATGGGAGAAGTGCTGTGCTTTCCTAGTTCAGCGCTATGGGAGTGTGGGAAGATGTATTTAATTCTACCTGGAGACTGTAGGGAGGACATCCTGGAGAAGGAAGCATTTCAGTTGAAGTTTGGATAATTAATGAGAATTGCCTTGAATCTAAGGTGAATGAGCATCATACAAATAGGGAAGATAATGTTAAAATGTCACTCATATCAAAAAGTTGTTTGTTGTTAATTAAAAATTCCCCACCTAGTTTATACAGCCTTGCACATATTGGCCAATTTTTGGTCTACTAATATCTCCTTGGTTTTCAATAGTCAGCATTTCCTCTGATATGCATTTCTTTACTGAGCTGTATACTTGTCATTTTTAATTTTCAGGTTCCATGTATTTAGGCAAAGCCAGAGTTAATCTATCATCTAAATAAACCTTTCTGTCAAGACAAGCTTATGTTTCACTTTCTCTTTGAAGCCATGCTGAGAAGTTAGTACCCTCACTGAGCTTCTCTTTTGGAAATCATGTTTCTCTTCATGGCAAGCTGTACCTTTTAAGTTAGCACTTAAATGTTTTTTCTAGTTTATTCTGTAATCATTTTTTTTCTGAGTAACTTAGGAAGAAGCTTATTTGGTCTGAATCTCGGACATATATTTGCCTTCCCCATAAAATCAGGTGGGAGAAGGATGTGGCAGTCCACACCTAAAAAAACAATTCTGAAGCAATCCGTCATTGAAAATCCTGTGAGGATCGCTATGAGTTTGACCTGACTCAACAGCACCTAACAACAACAACAACAACAATAACAACAACAAACCAGGGTAGTAAAACACATACGAAAGGGAGGAAGGGATGAGGGCATCATAGAGAGTAATAGAGGGGGTGAATTTGCTCAAAGTGCATTATATGTATATATCATAATGAAACCTCATACTTTGTACAATAATATTATTGTTGTTGTTAGGCACCACCAAGTCGGTGTCTGACTCATAGTGACTCCACATACAACAGGTGAAACAGTATTATTAGTGCTTCTCTGCTATTCATAGGGTTTTCAATAGCTGATTGTTTTTTGGGAGTGGGTCCTTCTCCCAAGCCTATAATACCTGGTGTTGCCAGGTGGTCTCCCATCCAAGTACTAACCAGGTCTGACCCTGCTTAGCTGCGAAGATCTGATGGGATCAGATCCACAGTGGTCTGACTGCAGATGTACAATAATATATACTAATAAAAATTTAAAGAGCATCATGGAAAACATTTATGAAGATAAAATGAAAAAGGTAGATGCTGAAAAAGTTGTTGACCATGCAGAGTTAGAATCACCTAGAAGCAATAAAAATACAGGTGAATAATATTTACCTGAATAAAGAAATGCATACCAATATGAGTAGGAAGGAGATCAAAATTAGGGATCAGACTTAATAGATTTAGTAAGAACAACAGGTAGATTTATTTAATTAGTTAATTTTGTTTTTGTTTTCCTGACACATGTTCCCACTGTGCAGCACAGGCTGGCTTGGGACTAAAGATTCTCCTGCCTTCAAAGTACTGGGGTTACATATATACACCACCATACTTGGCAATAAGTAGTTTTCAAATGAAATATGTTGAATATTCCATTGACATTGGGAACAATTAGGCAATATAGATAAGGAATTAAAAATTTTCCAGCAGGTTAGGAGTTACAGGTAGAGTCTGTGCAAAGTGAGATAGATGTATGCTCTAACATCCAGAGTATCTTCAGTGTGTCAGTCTGTGCTATAAGGACTCCAGTGTATCTGGTGTATACATCATCCAATATTTACCATGGTCTTATTTTATTATCAATATCATTTTATGCCTTTGGAAACTGAGGCACAGAAAAATCAAATGACTTACTCAAGGTCATTCACTTAGAATGTAGTACCAGGATTCAAAGCAGAAGCTATTCTCTTAATTCTACAATACACCTACAACTACCCAAGCACACACAATGATCAGCTAGGAGAGGGTGGTTTTTGAACACGTAATAATTTTGAGCGAAGGGTTGTTGCACACTTCTGTAATCCTACCTACCTGGGAAGGTGAGGCTGGAGTAGTGTAGGTTCAAGGCCTGATTCATCCTATGCAAACCTTAGCAAGACGCTGTCTCAAAAAATAAATAAAAGGAGGATGAGGATGTGGCTCGTATGCTGGAGGCCCTGGGTTCAATCTCCAGTACTGCCAAAGAAGAGAGGGGGACAGAGAAAGAGAGGGAATTTTCTAGAGTTAGGACATTTGAATTCTATTGAACTCTAGCATATTAGTGTCTCATATTATGACTTTCAGTATGGCAAGCACTATAATCCTACCACACCATGTCATCACTATAAAACAGATGATCAAGGCCTAGCACACTATAAGGAAGAGTTAAGGTAAATATGTTAGAATTCTGTTAAAGATGATATTAATGTTAAAAGACTACAATCTCAGGTATCCCTGAATCCAGTTGCCTGCCTACTCCCTGAGAAAGATACATAAAAAGAGGGGAAGATCAAGAAAATGATACGTAGTAACTAGGTTTTAGTCTTGTATTAAAATGAGTACTTCCAGTTAGTGAAGCTTGAGCACAAGAAAAGTCCTGGTTCCATAAGTCTCATAAAAATCAATTCCTTATCACCTAAGGAATCTGGTTATTTGCTCTGGTTCTTCCCTTAGTGTCCCACATGAGATTGGAAACCAACCGCTCTCTGGGGATTCCAGCTTCATTTCTGTAAAATATGGCCTTCCTGATGCTCAAGAGGCTACCAGTCCATCTTCATCTGCATATATGGGTGGATGTAGACCAAGGGGAGAGGATGGTTTTTGAAGATTAGGAGAGCCTTCTTTGCTTTGGATATGGCAAAGGATAGTGGCAGGCACTCAGTAAATCCTAATCCCTTCCCTCATACTTCCCTCCATTGTTTGCATTATAGACACTTTATTTATTAGCTTACTTAGGTTTTAATTAAGAAAACCTTCATTTGTGTTACATTTGTTCACATTCTCCATAGTTTCAGACAGCCTAACTTAGTGGTTAATTTAAGAAATTTTGATACTCAGTGAATGGTCTTGTCTCTGCTACTCCCTAACTGCACTTTCAGAGAAATTATTTAATTTTTCTAAAACTTCAGTTTTTTCACTAGTGAAAGTAGGATTATAATCATGCTTGCCTCTTAAAGTTCTTATGGGATTCAAACTAGAAATAATATAAAAATCACTGTACCTCATGACCTCTTTAAACATATAAATCAAATCATGTCTCTCCTGCTTAGCCCTGCTATAACTTCCCATTGAAATGAGAAGAAAACTTAAATTCTTTCACCATGGCTGGAAATGTTCACTCTTATTTGACCTGTACCTGTGCTTCCAACATCATCTTGGGCAACCCTTCCCTTTGCTTACAATCTTCCAGACATTTTGGGCTGCTACTATGTCTCTTGTTGAAAGTGAAGAGAATTTAAAACATTTACTGATGAAGATCAAAGAACACAGGCTTCAGTATGGATTGCACCTCAGCATCAAGTAAACAAAAATCCTAGGCTGGGTTGGTGGTACATGCCTGTAATTCCAGCAATTCAGAAGGAAGGCAGGAGGATTGCAGATTCAAGACCAGAGGTAGCCTGCGTAACTTAACGAGAACATATCTCAAAACAAAAAATAAAAAAGGGGCTGAGGGTGCAGCTCAGTAGTAGTGCATATGCAAAAGGTATGCACAAAGCCCTAGGTTCAGCCCCCCAGTACCAAAAAAGTTAAAAAAAAAACCTCCTTAAAACTGGGTCAGCAACAACTTCATGATAATTGCAGAAAAGATTAAAGTTGTCCAAGATTTTGCTTTACTCGGTTCTGCAATCAAACCCTGGAAACAACAGTCAAAAAATCAAAAGATACATTGCATTGAGAGAAGCTGTTGCAAAAGATCTTTTAAAAGTGTTGAAAAGTAAAGATGTCACATTGAAGATGAAGGTGAGCCTGATTCATGCCATGATATTTTCAGTTGCATCATATGGTTGTGAAAACTGAACAGAAGATAAGGAAGACAGGAGAAAACTTAATGCTATTGTTGTGGTGCTAGAGATGAATATTGAATAGACCATGGATGGCTGGACTGTGTCTTATGTATTTTGGACATGTATTCAGGAGGGACCAATCCCTGGAGGAGGACGTCATGTTTGGGAGAGTGGCAGGTCAATGCAAAAATGCAAAAAAGGAAGCCCTTCCACTATATGGATTGACACAGTGTCTGCAACAATGACATTAAATATAAAAAAGATCGTATGCATAGTACAGTGCTGGGTAGTGTTTCATTCTCTTGTAAATAGGGTCACTGTGAGTCAGACTTGACTCTATGGCACCTAACAACAAACAACAACAAGGTCTCTGAACACTCAAGTTTCCCCCTCACACATTTGTATTTATTGTTTCCTCTGTTTTGGAGCATTCCACATTGTCTCATTGAGGAGAAATGCAGTTTTCTCAGAGAACCAAGGTAGTAATTAAATAAGCCCTCACTCCCACTCCCCCATAACATATGCGCTTATTTCTTTCTTAGCATGTTGTATTTTGTATCACATATACAATACATATCTCCTCCATCAACATATACAACTGCTTGATTGTCTAATGCTTTTGTCCCAATAATAATACATGAGCTCCAAAAGGTTGAGGAATATTTTCAGGTTCTTCCTGGATCTTCTCTCTCTCTGTGTTGTGGGTGGAAGCAAGAGATGGGTGCCCCAGTGCTAAATCCGGTGGCAAGGGTGTGGCTGGAGAACAGAGCATCAGGCACAGGATAGAAGGACAGGGGTTTATTCACAAAAGAGGGGAAAGGAATGGAGGATTAGGGAGAGGAGAAAGGGGTGTTGGAGAAAGGAATCACTCAGCTGCTGTCTCTACTGCTGGGTCAGAGCCTCCCAAGTGTTGCTCTTTCAGCTCACAGGTTTTCCCACTTCAGGGGCCATGCGCTTGACTCCCAGTGTCTTGCCTAGTGAAGCTGTTGGTCCGTGTAGGATATCCAGCATTGTAGAGGTCGGGGTTGGATAGAGGTGGCAGACAGGTTGAAGTATGATGAAGGCAGGTTGGAGGAAGGCTGAAGGCTAGGGTAGGTAGATGAGTAAATGGGCCTTGGCCCCTTAAGGAACCATAAGTACCTGGTGAGCTTTTCTTGGATGGTGTTCAGAATGGCTGCTGAACTCTGAGCTCTGGAGTTTATATGGCCTGATGCCAGCCAATCAGGGGAACAAGATTGGATCAGAAATGACCAATTGGGCACCAGGGGGGCTTTAGATGCTACCATACCTTGGGTGCTGTCTTGGCTCCCTACATGGGAGGGGGAAGAGTGAGATATCTGGATATATGGCAAAGGTGACCAGTTGCTCTCTTGCCCCATCCTCCAAGTGGCCTAGATGAGCTCCTGGGCCTGGGCATGTTTTGGGTACTCTCTATCCCCCTGAGAATTCCAACAACATATGGCTCTTTTAAAAATCAACATATATTCAATACTAAGTGTTGTGCTAGGCACATTTTAAGAGCTTCATAAACATCTTACCAATAAATGGGTGAATTAACATTCACCCATTCATATGGGTGAATTCATGGGAAAAATTCATATGGCAATACCTCAGATACTTGGAATATCTATGGATAGGCTAACTATAAAAACTACATAAAGAAGGTTTAGCAAAGCATTTTGAAAGAAAAAATTTAAAATATTTAGAAGTCATTTTTCATGTTAAGATGCAAAATAATTCTAGAAAGAAAAATCAGAGTTTTAAATTTTCACACATTAAATAGCAGTTTGAAATAAAGCTAAAAGAAAAGACAATGATCAGTCAATTAGAGTCATGTGATAAAACAGTTTAGCACTAGATCTATAAATCTCAGGTTGTTTTCACACTTTCAGTTAGCTTGATAAACCTATGCTGAGTCTGGGTTGAGTTATGAAGACCAATTATTTTTCACTATTGAACAATAAGATGCAAATGGATAAAATTTCATGGTTCTTTTTTGCTTGCATACCATGCACCAGGCACTGTACTAGGCATAAGAAAGTGCATTTAGGAAAAGGACCCAAGCCACGGCCTCTTTCCAAAAGGACCTACTGCCTATTATAAATGGTTCTTTAACTTCAGTTGCCTTAGTATTATCTTGGCATTGCATTTAAATATGGAATTATGTACTTCACTCCCAGAGATTCTGATTCAGTAGATTTAGAGTACATGCTAGGATCCATCATTTTAACTAGCTCCCTAGATGATTAAGAGGAAGAGACTCTTTGGACCATAATTTAGTTTGCTCTACTGTGGGGGCTTACATGTTGCTGTGATGCTGAATGCTATGCCACTGGTGGTATTCAGATACCAGCAGAGTCACCCATTGTAGACAGATTTCATCTGAGCTTCCAGACGAAGACTGACTAGGAAGAAGGACTTCAAAACACACTTCCAAAACAACTAGCCATTGAACACACTATGAGCAGCGGAGAAGCACTGTCAGATAAAAAAGATCATGTGCATGACACAGTGTCAGGTAGTGTTTGGTTCTGCTATACACAGGGTCACTATGAATTGGACACAACTTGATGGTACCTAACAACAACAATGAGGTAGCTGGATAGACCCACAACTATGAAGAAATTACCATCTTATGCAACAAGAGCTATGATATGATGGGCCTAACACAAAGTATGAAAGCTTGAAGGAGGAGGGCCACACTCATGTTTAGAGACAACTGCTGCACCAAATCCTGAAAGATAAAAAGAAATGAGTTGGGAGTAAGAGGTATAAAGTCAGAATATCAAGGTATAAAGAGATGCATGTGAATCTCTCAAATTGTAAAAGAAATGTTATCTTAGGAAGAAAAAGTAGATATCAATAATTGTGGTAGGTGAGATTGGTGAGGATGAAGTTGGGAAGGTAAGCATGATACGCTATGCCTTCTGGTGGGTAATGGCAATTAGGTGACCACATTTGAATTGATATACATGGAAACACATGCACTGCTATATTTAGAAAATTATAGATGGAAAACAGAGAATGGGTTGAAGGTGTGCAACACGAGGTTCAGGGAGATCAGTCATATTTTTATAGCTAGGCAGATAAAAGATAATAAGAATGTGAAATAAGATATTGTGACAATAAAGAAGCTACAAAGTTAGCAGATCTGAGGGACAGTGAGGAGGTAGAGTGGATAGAATTTAATGATCAGTTATATAAGAAAGATGAGAAAAATGAAGAAGGATGGGTCCTTGATTTCTGGTTCAATCAGGTAGATATGCTGTAGACATTAATAATTAATTTATTAATACGAATGAACTAAATGTCAGTAAGGATGAACAGTAATTTAACATATAACAGTAAGGGATGGGGTTTAGCTCAGTCAGTAGATTGCTTGCTCTGCATACTCTGAGGCCATGGGTTTGATCCTAAGCACCACAAAAATGGGAGAATCTGAAAACAGTTTTCAAATTAAGAAGAACAAATGACCAGTAAACACTTGAAAAAATGCTGAATATCCCTAAACATTAGAGAAATGAAAATCAAAACAACACAGAGATTCCATCTTACTCCAGTAAGAAAGGCCAAATTAACAAAACAAATAACAAATGCTGGCAGGGGTGCAGAGAAAAAAGAATTCTTTTACCCTGCTGGTAGGACTGTAAATTATTTCAAGCACTTTAGAAATCAATATGGAGATACCTTAGAAAACTAAGAATAGAACTGCCATATGACCCAGCTATCACTTCTGGGAGTATACCCGAAGGAAGATAAGTAAACATACCACAGGAGTACCTGCACTTCTGTACTTAATGTAGCACTCTTCACAAGCTCAAGAGTATGGAATCAACCAAAATTTCCATTAATAGAGGAGTAGGTTGAAAAGTTTTGGTATATATATACAATGGAATATTACTCAGCAATAAAGAAGATTGAAATTATATCCTTTGCAGCAAAATGGGTGGTACTGGAGAACATCATTTTAAGTGAATTAACCCAGTCCCAAAAAGAGAAACACCATATGTTCTCACTCATATGTGGGAGCTAAATCTAACTTAAAAAAAAACTACATAGAGGTAGATATATAAAAATGAGCAATCATACTTATCTAAGAAGGGAAAACATAAGCAGATTAGAAAGAAGGAGGGAGGGGATGAACAAGTGGCAGTAGAAGTTAGGGAAGGGGGAAGGATAAAGGAAAAAAATGTAGAAGGGTAAAGAGGGAGAGGAAAATCTCCAAGTATATGATTTAACTGTATGAACACATGGGAAAAATGCTGGAAAGGAAAAAAAATCAAGGAACCCATGATTGTGCACAATTTTTATTATATATTAATTAAAATTCTTACTTTTTAAAAATCATTTCTTCTCTTCTTTAGTTTACACTGTTCTACAAAATATATAAGATAATAAATGTATAAGCAAAAGTGATTTTAATAGTTGTAAAACGGATATCATAAATGACATATTACTCTGTACCCTACCAATACTTATAAAAAAATTAAAAGAAGAAAACTCTAAGAATAGCAGAGAAGCCCTGGCATAGTGCTGGGCATGGTAACATTGAGGAGTGTTTCATATTGTTGTACGTAGAGTCACTATGATTTAGATCCAACTTGAGGGCACCTAACAACAAGTATTGACACAAAGATTGGAAACTAGAGATCTAAGAAAGAGAAAAAGATGCATCACAAATCAATGTCTCTTTCTTTTACATTTCTAAATGAAAGTTAAATTAACACAATGTTTAACTTTTAAAAACCTAGAGTTTGAAAAATAATCTATGAAGAATATTTTATATCTGACCATGAGGGTCCAAATCATATAAACCATTTCATTGCTTAGCTTGATAAGTACACTTATTTAATAAAAACAAAGAATGTGTTCAATATAGGTCTATATTTCTTGTCCTCTACTCACTTACGGGGCAAAAGAGATTGAACCTTGTAATTTTCACAAAACTATTTTTATAGGGAAAATGTGGTGATTATAACAAGAAGTCTGCCAGCAGAAAGACATCCTGGGTCACTTCTCCTGGTTCCAGATCCAGAACTGAGCAACTATTCTTGTTAATAGTTTGAGTGCAAAGACCAAAGCACAGAAAGCAACAGTGTGATCTCTTGGCAATACATTCTTGAAATGGCAAAACCACCACGTGGGAACAGCTGGTTTACTGAGGCAGTTTATGGAGGCCAGGTGTCCTGGAGAATCACCTGAATTCCATTAGACTTTGTACAAGTGAAAATTCTTTGTGTTTTGGGTCATTGAGATAATTCTAGTGTTAATTTGTTATCATACCCCAGGCTAGCTGATCCTGACTAATGTCAAGAAACCTTTTACTGATGGAGAAAGTAGGAACATAGCATGTGATAAGAGTCTTGGAGGCAGGCCTTAACATTAGTGAGTACATAAAGGAAGCGAGGGCTGGGATTTAGCTCAGTGGGTAGAGTGCTGTGCTGCAGTCTCTGAGGTCCCGAGTTCAATTCCCAGCACCGCAAAAATGGGAGAAGGACCTGGCAATCCACTCCCAAGGCAATCCCGAAACAGTCAGCCATTGAAAACCCTATGAGGGTCGCTATGAGTCAGATACCGACTCGACAGCACCTAACAACAACAACAACAAAGGAAGCGAAGTAACTTCAACCAAATAAATCATGTTTGAAAATCAGCCTAGTAGATACTTAGTTTTGTCAGGTGTTAAAAGAGGTAAATGGAAGTTGGATGCAGTGGTGCATGCCTATAATCCCAGCAACTCAAGAGGCAGAGGCAGGAGGATCACAAGTTTGAGACCAGAGGCAGTCTGTGTAATTTAGCGAAACCTTGTCTCAAAAAAAAAAAAAAAAAAAAAAATGGGGCTGGGGGGGCAGCTCAGTGGTACAGTATGTGCAAAGCATGCAAGTGTGAGGCCCTGGGTTCAACCCACAGTACAAAAAAAAAAAGAATGGTTTTAGGATCAATTGATTTATGCTTTGTGTTTCAACCCTCCCTTTCACAACTAGGGATATTATGACTCAATAATAGTGTTCAAGCATGCTACTTCGGGGCAGAAAAATACTTTAAGCAGAACTATAATTCCTATTAGAGGGTATGAGCTGGGACTTAGCTCAGTTGGTCGAGCACTGCTCTGCAGTCCCTCGGTCCTGAGTTCAATTCCCAGCACCTCAAAAATGGGAGGAGGACATGGCAATCCACTCTGAGGCAATCCCAAAACAATCAGACATTGAAAACCCTATAAAGGTCACTATGACTCAATCACACAGGACTTGACAGCACCTAACAACATTAGAGGATGTGTTTGAGTGCATTATGTGAAAGAAAGCATGAGAAAGTTGTCTTTTCGGAGTTAGAAATTTTGTTTATGGGAGTGGTGTTTCAAGTGGGACTAATGTGAGGCTTAAGATACAATAAAAAGAGGGCAAAAGGAAAGATTATTCTTCAGTTAAGATGAACAGAAAACTTCTGTACAAAAAAATCTCCATTGTATGAAAAGAAGAAAATTGCTTGGGTTATTTTATACAGCAAGGGGGAAAAACAAAGCCACATCTAGAGCATGTACTAGTAAGGCTAAGCTGAAACATACATATTTAAATTCTATTTGGATTCCTCTAGAATCTCCCATCCTTTGTGTTTTCTGTGATTGCATTATTGTAATAATGAGTTTCTTTTAGCTTTTATGAAAAATTAAGATTTCAATTCCTGATTCATATTTTTAATATTTTAATGTAATGAATAAGTAATACATATCATACAGCACTTTCTTGTAACCTGTCTTATAGTGTTAGTCCCAACTTTTTTACTTAGATAAGGAATTATATAATTTTTAAAATATTAAAACCATTTCAATAGCCATTTTACAAATAGACTGGTTTCAAACCTTAACAAAAAATAAAATTCTTCAAGTGTCATCTAACATGTCTATAGGAAAACCTCTGAGTTAAGATTCTTTTCTTGAGAATCTTATATTTAATTGCAGTTCCAAATAATTAATTTACATATATAAAAATGATTTGTAAGAGCTTTAGGGCCTGATTTTGGTATAAAGATGTAAATAAATACATAAAATAATTTACAAACCATGACATGGGCTTTATACCCAGTGGGAATTTCATATAACAAGTACCCATTTAATCTTAGGGTAGCTAAGTGTGATGCATGTATTCTTTCCCTGAATTCCTATTGGGAACAGAATAGCCATTCTCATCTTCTCTGCTCTGAGAAAAAGGCAAAAATAGTCACCTGAATTGAAATGTGAAATGACCCACAGTGTAACCAGAATCTTCCATAGAAACTAAACCATCTAATTTGGAGTCATGTGTACAAAATAATAAGCATTCAAAAATATGTGTATGGGTTTCTAGGAAGGAAATACTTAACAAAATAGTAAAAGTAAATTGAAAGAAATAGTTTAAATTCTGCTTATCATATTTATTTTTTATTAAATATAATAAAAAACTGCTATCAGAATATAAAGTAATCATTTCATGTATTATAAAGTGAAATAGATCTTGTCTGGATTATTTTGGCAAGCAATTTACAGGCATATTTGAACTAGGGACTTTTGTGGATTTAGTTGGGTCTATAAAAATTAAAAGGTACAACATTAGGAAGAAGAAAGAACAAGGAAGTTTCAGTACTCTGAATAAATGGTTTGCTGTGCCTGGAAATTGAAAATTGATTTAAAAATTAGGCTAACTACATAAAACAGGGCTGGGATTTGGCTCAGTGGGTAGAGCGCTGCGCTGCAGTCTCTGAGGTCCAGAGTTCAATTCCCAGCACCGCAAAAATGGGAGAAGGACCTGGCAATCCACTCCCAAGGCAATCCCAAAGCACTCAGCCATTGAAAACCCTATGAGGGTCGCTATGAGTTGGATACCGACTCGATGGCACCTAACAACAACAACAACAACAACATAAAACAGAAATAATATAGTACAAATCATGGTCTCCAAGGATAAAACATCTTGACAAAGCCATAGATTATTGACTGAAAGTTTTCTACCCTATGTTAGTCACAGTTTCTTCAGGAAATAAGACTGATTATGTTCTGAAAAGTAGAGGAAAACCCTAAATCTCTCCCTGTTAAATTCCTAATCCATATCCACATTTTTCAAGTGCATATCTTGAATTCACTTGACAGCAACTTAATTTGCAAGGTTTCTGAATATTTTTAGAGAATAACATTATTTTCCCTGTAAATTCTGGAGAAACAAAGTTAATGATTATATCCAAATACAACTGGGATTGCCACATGGCGGTTGTTAGTATTTGTTTTCTCTATTTTCTCTTGGACCATTGCACTTATTTGGCATTCACTATTGTAAAAAATATTTAATTGCAGTTAAGGGAAAACACATATCGAGCCAGCCTATTTTTGAGGTAACGGTAGTTGCTTCTCTGTGTTATGCATTTATTCTCCTTCTGTTGCCTGTATGGGAATGTAAGAACAAGTGTCACAGAGCTTCAGAGCAAAGGTAAACAAATCCTTCAATTGCCCACAGAATTTGCCAAGTGTGGAGCATCTGCCATCAGGGGAAAGAATCGCAGACTATAGTTAAACAGAAATAGAATATTCAAAAGAGGACATGAGCAGCATTGGTTGGCTTAGCAAAGTAGGAAGGAATGGGAGATTTGACTTAAATGCTCTCTCACTCCTTAGTTGATTTATGCAGTTTATCATCCTCTTCTAGGATAACCAGTGTGCTCAAAATGCCCTCTGACAATCCACAACCCTCCACTGTAATTTCTTAGAGAAAACACTTATTATCAGCCTAGGCCATCTAAACCTCTCTATATTATAGTCTCAGAAGTTGCCATTGTTGCCTTCAGATCAGTGCCACTGCACACTTTTTGCAGAGCACACTGCCTTTTTTTTCAGTACTGGGGTTTAGCTCAGTTGATAGAGGGCTACTCTGTGCTCTCTGAGGCCATAGGTTCCATCCCCAGTTCTGCAAAACTGGGAGAAAGACATGTCAATCTACTCCCAAAGCAATCCTGAAACAATCAGTCATTGAAAACCCTATGAACAGCAGAAAAGTACTGACATAGTGCCAGGAATGGCACAGTGGAAGGTAGTATTTCATTCTGTTGTATGTTCAGTCACTATGAATTGGATATGACTCAATGACACCTAATACAACAGTGGTTGAATCCAAGGAACTCTTGCATGCTAGGAAGCACTCTACCACACAGCTACACCCCCTGGATCTTTTTCATATTTTTCTTTTGAGAAATAGTCTCATTAAGTTATGCAGGCTCCCTGTCACAGTTTGAATCTAAAATGACCCCCAAAGATCCTGTGCTTTAACATTTGGTCCCCAGCTGCTGGCATTGTTTGTGGAGGCTATGGTAACTTTGGGAGGTAGGATCTAGCTTTGCAGAAATGAGCCACTAGAGGTGGGCTCTGGAGTTTTTACCTGACCCCATGTACCTGTCTGCTCTCTGGCTCCTGTCCCACCATGCTGTGGGATTCTCTGCCACCAGCCCTGCTGGCAGCCATTCCCACACCTGCCCTGTCATCATTATGGACTGTGATCTTCTATCTGAAAGCCCCCACTAAATCTCTTCCTCTATAAATTTGTTTTGGTCAGTTTCTCTGTCATGGTGATGTACCAGCTGACTAATACACTGCCTCTGACTTCAAACACATGATCCTCCCATCTCATGCTCCTGAGTCATTGGGATTATAGGTGTGCAGTATGGCACCCAGCCAGACTGTCTCATTGGGATAATGACATTCATATCACGTATAGTGGGAGTGTTGGCTGCAAAAAACTCACAGCTGAATCTCTCTGCAAACTCTCCTTCACAGAAGAGAGCTGCCTCACACAAAGTTATACATCCTTCCTCAGGGATGACATTTATCCAGTGACTGGTCCACTGTGGGAGTTCAAAGACCTGGTTGTCTCACTCAAGAAAAATGCTCCAGAGCATCTTATGATATTGTCTAAAGGTTCTGTTGCAACTGCAATGTGGGTCAACTTCTCCTTCTGCCTAATTCTTCTTCCCCAATGCCATTACAGGTATTCTAGAGAATACTCTCCAATAAAATTGTTGTAAGCAAGGCTTCATGTTAGAATCCATGACCTAATAGAGTTTTCTATTTAAATATATGAACTGGAAGGACAGAGATTGTGTTTTATCAATTAGAGCTAGAAGATGAGTCAGATTCCTCCAGTTGTCCTATAGCTATGAATAGCAAGTATTTCCAAGTCCTTCTTAGGTAAAACGAACAGAGCAGAACTGCTTACTTACCTGCTTATATTACTGAGTTTTTTAAAACCCAGAGAGGGAGAAATGAAGTCCTTCCTTCTCTTACTATACTATTTTTTAATTCCTCCCAATATGTATATAATTTGGATAGGCATATGGTTTTCCACTTGAACCATGTTCTCTATTTATTCTTATAAGCCTAATGGTTATTTTTTATTTTTTGGTCTCTTGATGACTAATTTTATGTAGAATGTAGATTGGATCTCTATAAACTATCTTCAACTCACTTATGACTATGTTCTCTGATTTGGATTGACATATCAAAGCAGTGCTCTTAACTATCTGGGTCATATGATACCACCTTACCATATGCCTTAACAGACAACACTAATTGGCCATGTCTCCCAACACTCTCACTCGACTTTGCAATTGATGGTAGTCTCTAGAGCATGTAGTGGTCTAACCTCTTCTATAAAATCCAATTATAGCTCATTCTTGGTCATTTCCTGGTCTTCTATCTAGGAAAAGAGCTGTCCCATTTCATATTGTCCTTAGTATAGGGTAGAGGTAGTGACTTCATTCGTATGATATTTAGTAGCTATCCAGGAATACTTAGAAATTTCTAATTTCTTTCGGACTTGCTTTCTTGAGTTCTTTATAGATTCTGGAAATTAGTCCTCTGTCTGATGTATAGGATGTGAAGATTTTTTTTCCATTCATTGGGGACTTCCTTGACTCTGTTGATTGTTTCCTTTGCTGTACAGAAGCTTTTTAATTTCATGTAATCCCATTTATCTATTCTTATAATTTCTTGAGCAATTGGAGTCCTAATAAGAAAATGCTTTTCTGTGCCTATATGTTGGAGCATATTGCCTATCTTTTATTCTATTAATTTTAAGGTTGCTGGTTTTATGTTGAGGTCTTTTATCCATTTTGAGTGAACTGTCTTGCATATTGAGAGGTGTGGGTCAGTTTTCATTTTTCTGCAAGCAGATATCCAAGTTTCCCAGCACCATTTATTGCAAAGGCTGTTCTTTGTCCAATTCACCTGTTTTGCTCCTTTGTCAAAAATCAGGTGACTATAAATGCCTTGGTGTATCTCTGGGCCCTCTCTTGTGTTCCACTGGTCTCCAGGACTATTTTTTGTGCCGGTACCAAGCTGTTTTTACTACTACAGCCCTGTAGTATAGATTAAAGTCAGTGATTGTGATCCTACCTGCACTAGTTTTGCAGCTTAAGAGTGTTAATTTTGAGAATTTATAAAGAACTCAAGAAAGCAATTACCAAGAAAACAAATAACCCTATACAAAAGTGGACAATGGAACTGAACAGACAGTTCTCAAATGACAAAGCCTGCAGGTCATGAAACAAATGAAAAAAAAATGCTCAATATTCCTAGCCATTAGTGAAATGCAAATCAAAACAACTCCGAGATTTCACCTTATTCCAGTAAGAATAGCCAAGATCTATAGAACAAATAGCGACAAATGCTTGCAAGGCTGTGGAGAAAAGGGAACCCTCTTACACTGCTGGTGGAGTTGTAAATTGGTTCACCCACTTTGGAAATCAATATGGAGGTACCTCAGAAAACTAAAAATAGATCTACCATATGAACCAGCTATACCACTATTGGGGATATACCCAAAGGGAGATGAATCATCATAACACAGAGAAACCTGCATCTCCATGCTCAATATAGCACTTTTCACAATAGCAATGATATGGAATCAACCAAAGTGCCCATCAACAGAAGAATGTATAAAAATATCATGGTACATATACACAATGGAATACTACTCAGTAATCAAAAAAAAAAAAAAAAAAAAAAAAAAAAAAAAAAAAAAAAAAAAAAAAAAAAAAAAAAAAAAAAAAAAAAAAAAAAAAAAAAAAAAAAAAAAAAAAAAAGAAAAAAAAAAAAAAGAAAGACTGTCTTTTGCAGCAAACTGGATGGATTTGGAGATCACCATCTTAAGTGAATGAACACAAGTCCAAAAAGAAAAATACCACATGTTCTCACTCATATGTGGGAGCTGAATCACACTCAAAAGAAGGAAAAATCCTGTGCAAAAATTGGAACATAATAAAAAGCTCAGGTAAACTTAGCAGAGTAGGGACAATTTAAGGAGTGGAAAGAAGGAGAATCGAGCAAAAGGAAGCAATGATGCAAGAAGAGAGGAGGGGTAAGAGGTCCAAGAAGGAGTGAAGAAGGAGAGAGAGGTCATCCTCAAAGTAAACAGCCCAACTTTAATAATTCAGGAAATAATACCAATAATACCAAAGGATGGCAATAATGCAAATGGACTAGATTACTCATGGAATACTGCTGACAATGTAAAAAGATAGATCACTATAGAAAAAAGTTGGGACTTAAATCAAAATCTGGATGCACGTGTATAGAAAAATATTCCCACAAAAACACATAGAGTAGAAAGGAGTCCATTGGTGGGGGGTAGGAGGCGGGGGAGGAAGGGCATGAGAGGATAAGGGGGAAGTTATGTGAACAATGTACAATGAAAGGGTTATATGGAAATGTCACAATGAAATACATGTCAGAATGAAACACCTTAAGTTGTACATTAAAAATTTCTAATAAAAAGTTTCTCATTTCCTCGATTTTCCATTTCAGTTTCCATGTGTTCTTTTTGAAGTCAGAGTCTGAGTCTCTGTCCTACTCAGGCTGATGGTGACAGGGACAGGCAGAGGCCAATTGGAAGGATAGAGGAACCTATGCCATAAGCTAATAAAGCATAACCTTCAGCGACTCTCATTTGGCACCTTCCAAAAGCCTGAGAGATTTTTGTTGTTGTTATTGTTGTTGTTCTTATTTATTTGTTTTTGTGTTTTTAAAAAAATTTTTGTAGAATCTCAGAATTAAGACATTTATAGCCAAAATATATTGCCTACTATGTATCTTTCTATTTCTACTTTCCCTCCAAATTACTCCTGTCAGGTGGCATTGGCATGGTGACAGATATTACTGGGATTTAGCTAATGAAAAGATGAGTCCTTAGTTATGCATTTAATTCAAGTTAAATTGGGTATATTTATGTGATTTGAAGCCACTTTTATGTGTAATGAAGGTAATTTTTACCTACCTTAATAACAAAACAGCTTCTAGAAATTCTTCTTCAATTTGATTCACCATATGGGAAAAACTGTAAGAGAAGTATTTGGTTCTTATCAATGTACTGCCAGCACAGAAATGATTGCAATAATGTAATAGTCACAGTAATAAACCATAAGGAAGGGGTTTTGAGAATTCCTGCATTTGTAAGGCACACATGGGTAACAGCACTGCAGAGCATATGTCTGTGTTCAAAGTCACATGTTTCATACATCCCAACCATCAGTAATAAAAAACAACTCTTGGGTAACCACGATAAAGACTGAATTATCATTCTACATTTTTCACAAAAAATACTTTAATACCACTTTCAGACAGAAACAAAAACCATGCAGCAAAAATGTAGAAAAAAGTACTATGGGAGTGTGTTAGAAATTAATTAATAAAACAGTTTTCATTTTTTGATTTTATGATGTTTATTATATTTTTCAACATGTTAAAAATTTATAATTTTGTTGTGATTCTTTCCCTCTCATTCCTCCCCCCCAAAAAAAGTCAGCATGTAATTAATTTTCTATTCAATATATTCTGTTCCTTTTTGCAAAAGTCTTCCACCAAAACAGTATGAACTTCAGGTCCCACAAAGCTTGTGTCCATTTCTGGGAGAGACTGAGCAGCCTCTTTCCATGTGTGGTTCTGATGTTCTGTAGGGACAACAGTGTATTTCACATGGAAGCCAATAAATATGGTTTCTTTCTGATTGGTTCTAAACATGACTGTAGAGTTTTAGGAAAGAAAAAGACCTGTGATGGCTTGCATATAGTTTAAGTATGTCCCCCAAAAGTTCATATGTTAGAAGCTTAGTTGTCATTGTGGTAATGTTAAGAGGCTGCTTGCTTTGGTCCCTTTAAAAGACAGGACCTGCTGATTGGTGGTTTGTCACTGGGGGCAGGCCATCAGAAGGGATTAACACAATTCTCATGCAACTCCAGCCACTCTCTGGCTTTCTGTCTCATCATGTGATCTCTTGTCTCACATGTGCTCCAACCATTGTTGGCAGTGAGGCCTTCTCCAGGGCCTAAATCAGCATCCTTTCCTCGAGCCAGCAGAATTGTGAATAGAGTTCATTTCTTCATAAAATTATCCCCCCCCCACTTCAGGTATTTCATTATAGTCATGGAAAACAGACTAGCACAAGACCTAAGACGTAGACTAACATATTCTCATTTTGGGGATGAGGAAAATGAGGTGAGAGTGTGGCTTTCTCAAATGTATATGTACTGTCTAGGCTGCTGACATATGAAAAGTGTGCATATAATTGCTACAGTGCCTTACAACAATGGATGGAACAGCCACACTCTTGAGGGGGTGAGAAAGAAAGAGAAAGTTTCCAAACTGAGCTTCAGCTTCTCTTCACTGTGCTGAGCCTGAATAACAGAAGTGCAGCCCGGTGCGGTGGTGCATGCCTGTAATCCCAGTGGCTGGGGAGGTGGAGGCGGGAGGATTGCAAGGTGGAGACCAGAGGCAGTCTGCTTACCTTAGTGAGACCCTGTCTCAAAAAGTAAAAACTGAAAAATGGGCTGGGGGCGCAGCTCAGTGGTCCAGTACTGGCAGGTGGGAGGCCTTGGGTTCAACCCCTAGTAACACACACACACACACACACACACACACAACCAACCAACCAACCAACCAAACAAACAAACAAACAAAAAAACAGAGGTGCAGACAATCTCTCTGAAAAGAGGAATGCAGAGGAATGCCCTTCTGATTAGGGACAACACTCTTCTAGAAGAGGAAGGGATGATTTTTAAGAAATAATAGAAGTTAAATTATTAACACTCAAGAAACAACAATCTTAGGGACATTGATCTGTAGATTATGCATTTCTGATTAAAGTTTTACTTTAATCACTAGATTAATGTACTCTGCGAATAGTTCCAGAGTGTAAAATTATAATCTCATGCTTGAAATACTCTATGTAAGCACTTCCACATTTATTTCACTTGATAGCTCTCCCTCTCTTTTCTCCTCCTCTCTCTCTATGCCACTCATTTTTTCTGCCTCTTTACACACACACACAAACACACACACACAAACACACACACACACACACACACACTGGAGAAGATAAGACAAATGATAGGTGGGTAAACTTGAGGTCTTGTTGTTGTTGTTGTTAGGTGCCGTCCAGTCGGTATCCGACTCATGGCGACCCTGATAGGGTTTTCAATGGCTGACTGTTTCGGGATTGCCTTGGGAGTGGATTGCCAGGCCCTTCTCCCATTTTTGCGGTGCTGGGAATTGAACTCAGGACCTCAGAGACTGCAGCTCAGCAGTCTACCAACTGAGCCAAATCCCAGCCCCAACTTGAGGTCTAGAGCAGCTAATAACAGGGCAGAATGGGGACTAGGGAGAAGACCTCAGTGTTTTCTCTTTACCTTTTGGTCTCCAGGATTAACAAATGACTTCTTGTTTTCTTTACTTTGATGGAAATGAATGAACAAATAGATATAGCTTTATGTAAGAAAGTATAATTGCTTACCTGATGTGACTGGAAGATCAGTCCCTTCCTGATGACAGACTCGCCCACTAACAACTCATTCTTTTCATAGTCAATCTTCAAATCTTTCTAATGGCCCAGTGGTACAATTTGGAAGGCTAACAGTTCCTCTAATATCTTTGTGTGAATGAATATGCATATCTTATTTTGAACTAAAAAAGGAAATAGAATGGCTACCCTGACCTCTATTTTCTCTCATAATTATAATTTTTGGTACTTACAAATTACTGGAGTTACTGTTCTACACTATACCTGCATGTTTATCACTAAATATTTTGTGAATATTATAGAAGAAAGCATTGTAATAGTCTTTTAAATGTTTTTTGAATCACATCACTTGATCAATGTGGTAAATCAATCTTTATGTAATTTTTTATCAATATAAAGTTTTTCTCTCTCCCTCTCTCCTGCTCTTTTCTCTCTCTCTCTCTCTCTCTCTCTCTCTCTCTCTCTGTCTCTCTCGTGTGCGTGCATGCGCACGTCTCTCGCATATCTCTCTCCCTCTCTTTCTCTTTTTCAGTACTAGGAGTTGAACCTAGAGCCTTGAACATACTAGGCAATAGCTCCACCACTGAGCTGCACCCCAGCCCCGTTTTTTAAATTTTTGAGGCATTGCTTGCTAAGTTGTACAGGCTGTCTCTGGCCTCAGGCCTGTGACCCTCTTCCTTCAGCCACCTGAGTCACTTGGATTACAGGCATGGGTCATAGCATCTGCCTAAGAATTTTTCTTTGACTTTTATTCATGTGGAAGATTTTCTTATTAATAGTTACAGTCTTCATAACAACTCTCATTTCCATATAATGCATTATCAGGCATTAATGCCACAACAATCTCCTTTGACTCTCATTGCAATTCTGTAGAGTGAGCAGGGAAAGAGTTATTATCAGCATTTACAAGCGAAGGAAAAAGGCCCAGAGAGGCAAGTTATTTTTCTCCAGCAAGGAAGTAGCAAGAGCAGTTCTCAAAATTCTGGCTTCAAGGTAGTAGTTCTTAAAGTGTTACGGGTTACTTACTTACTCCTTTGCATTTCTGATGAAAGTCCTACGCTCTACACAGCAAAACTGCCATAGAATTACAAAACACTCATTTATTCTATATTAAATGAGAACCACAGAGACTCAGAATACAGGGCTCAAAAACTATAGTGAAAGGGCTCAGTATTCCAGACAGGGTAGATCATCAATAAATGTGTAAAGTACTGAAGAACTCTGCAGAGCAGATCATACCTCTGAAGTATTAAGTGAGGGAAGTGGAGTCATCCTTATCTGTTGTTGTTGTTAGGTGCCATCTAGTCGGTATCCGACTCATAATGACCCTCTTACAACAGGGGAAACACTATTGTCAGTGCTTCTCTGCTGTTCATAGGGTTTTCAATGGCAGATTGATTTTTGGGAGGGGGTTGCCAGGTCCTTCTCCCAAGCCTACAGCTTCTGGTGTTCCCAGCGGTCTCCCATCCAGGTACTAACCAGGCCCGACCCTGCTTAGCTTCCGAGATCTGACAGGATCGGATGCCATAGGGCTACAGCTGCAGGTCCTTATCTGTTAGAAGTTGAAAATAATCCTAAAATACAGCTTTCTTAATTTACTCTATGCCAATACCATTGAGGACAACAAAAACAAACTCACTTTTATGATGTTAGTGATTCCTTTCTTCAACATACAAACTGCAAAAAAATCATCACCATCAATCATCTAGTACTTCTACATTTTCTTATGTACTTTTGTGATCAATGTGCTGACTTCATGGTGGATACTAATAGGATCTTGATATGGAAGTTTAAAGCTTAACATTTTTGATTAATGATTTTATTTATTATTATTATTTTGGAATAATTGTAACAATTTTTGGTGTTTTTAATCCTGTCATTGACCACTCTTGCTACAGATAGGATCTAAATCAAAAGAAGAAAAAAATACAGGCTGCAATATTTTTGTCAGCTTTAGGAATGCCCTGTTCGTTTGCACTAATTTGTTAGTGTCCGGGATCTAAATTTCATGTTATAATTGTTGCCATTTTCTAGGCATAGATAACTTTTTTTTAACTGTTTGGTTAAATTTCCTTTTCTCCTTCAAAATAGGGCCTTCAGGTGGTTTTTTTCCATTACCTGAAATTTACTTATATATGTTTGAACCTATAAATAAAGTAGTTGCGGAATTGTCAACCAATACTCCAGTGAAAGATCAATTTACCAAATAGAGTCCTCTGTGTGCATATAGTTCCTTTTGTCTTCAGTTTTACATTATCCAGTCAAAATGCTATTTCCCAGTTACTTAAGTCATCTTTCTTCCCTATTCCATCCTATGCACTTATGTTATTCATCAACTATATCATTAGATTCATTTGTCACAGACTGCATTATATTTTGGTTTTCCTTTCTATTTGGATTGCTTTAAAGATTTGCATACAGTAAAAATTTCTTCTTTGTGGTATATAGTTCCATGAATTTGGAAGTTATGGAATCATGTATTCCCCATCACAGTTCCTTTGTAACTTTCCTTCCCTCCTACTCCTCAAGCCCTTGGCAACCATTGATTTATTGTCCATCTTTATGGCCTTGTCTTTTTACAAAATGTCATATAAATGCAATAATATACTATGTAGCCTTTTTCATAGCAAAATACATTTATGACTCATGTTATTTCATATTTTAATGTATTTTCATAGCAAAATACATTATGACTCTTGTTATTTCTTGACTCATAGTTTTTTTCTTTTCTAATGCCATGTAGTATTCTTTATAGATGTAACCTAGTTTATCCATTCACCTATTGAAATACATCTAGGGTATTTGCAGTGTGGGACAATTGGGAATAAAGTAACTATAAATGTTCATATGGAAATTTTTGCATAAATGTAAGTTTTCAGCTCTCTAGGGTAGATACTTAGGAATAGCATTGCTGGATCATAGGTTAACATTTAACTTCATAAGAAACTTCTAAACTGCTTTCAACGTGGCTACACCAGTTTTTAGTCCCACTGGAATATGTTCTTGTTGTGTCCTCGAGTCAGGTCTGACTCATAGCAACCTTCATAGGGTTTTCAATTGCTGATTGTTTCAGGATATGAGAATGTTAATTACTCTGCATTCACACCAGCATTTAGTATTGTCAAAGTTTTCTATTTGCTTAATGTTTGTTGTTATTATAATAGGTATGCAGTAGTCAGGGAATTTAATTGATTAAATCTATATTTTTCTGAGATCATATCGGGATACATTTCTCTCTAACATCTGCCTCATCTTGCTGATGGTAAAAAAAAATGTGTTTAGAAAAATTTCCTGTATTTTCCTCTGCTCACTTATATTTTAAAGGTGCAATCTGTCTTGGATATATATTTTGTACATATGTAGGTAAAACAGGGAAGTTATCACATGTAAATAGAATCTATAAGCCTGAGAATATTGAGTCATGTCCTTCATAAATGAGATGATATGAATACTAAATGTGAAGAAGAATGTGAAAACCTTGTAAATTGAAAAGGGTTACACAAATGCATGATTATCATTCAAATCAGTAATATTTATTTGAACAGGGGTCATAAAGGAAAATGTCAGCTAACAATGAGCATGATTTTGAGTCAAGAATGAGGATAAGGATAAATGTCTAGCATGGTATGTTTGAGAACGACGTGTATAAAAATATCTTGGGGGCACAAAAGTCAAATACAAATAGACAATGGTCATTCAGTATATAAAAACAAGATTCTAATCCACAATCTCTGCAACCAGTTTAGGAAAGAAACTACTACCTATAGCAACTAGTTTAGGACATTTCACTATTATCTATAGCCAAACAATAGCGCCTTTAAAATCACCCTGAAAATGGTAGGATTTTATTAATAAATTTCAATTCTTATAATTTTTGCCCCTGCTCCCAAATTAGTACCTGTCAGAGACGGCAAAATATGTACCTTTAACAAACCACATAAGATGCTCTACTTTCATTGTCCTCTTTATAACTTCCCCATACCAATAGTCTCCCATCAGGGCATATCTGAGGTGTTCCTTTTTTTATCCTCAACATAAAGATGTTCCTTTCCTCTACCTACCTTTGAGTCTCTGCCAAATGCAAGGGATGGTGATTATTTTCTTTGCTATAACAAACTCTGAATAAATAATCTTTGCTTGTTCTCATTTTGAAGTTCTTCATTTATTTCCACAGGTGTGGTTTAAAAATTTATCTTCCTAGGCCCCACTCCAAACTTAGCAAACCAGAATTTCTGAAGGAGAGGCCCAGAGTGTAAATTTTAAAATAGTTGGCCAGGGCAATTTTTATACACATGGGATTTGAGAACTGTGGAATCTTGTGCCTGTTTATAGAACTTCTTCCTAAATTCTGTCATGTTTAATATTCCTTTAAACATTTGCAAGACAATGTTCATTAGACAGGTATGTTAGACTTTCTGTTTCTGTGACAGATACCTGAGAGAAGCAACTGAAAGGGAGGAAAGGTTTATTTTGCTCATGGTTTCAGAGGCTTCAGTCCATGGTCATCTGGGTCCATTTCTTCTGGGCCATGGGGAGGCAGAACATCATGGCAGGAGGACATGGAGAAGCAGACCTGCTCATCTCACGGCAACCTGGAAGCAAAGAGAGAAAGAAGGGGCCAAGCATGAGATACTCCAAGGACATATTCCAGTGACCTACTTTCTCTAGCTAGATCCCACCTCCTAAAGTTTCCAGTCCCTCCCAAAATAGTGTCACCTGCTGGGGATGAAACCATCAATATGTGAGCCCTTTTGAGGGGCCTTATATCTAAACTTTAGCAACTGGTGATTGCCATAAAGCTAGGGATGTTGACTACTAACTAATGTAGTAGACATCAGAGTCAAAATTAGTTTTGACCTAAAAATATGGAAATATGGATTAAAATTAATTAGGTAAAGTCTAATAGGAACTTGTATGAGCCTGTGTTTAGGCTTAGTTATACGTATGTCCCCCTGATCAATTAATAGGCTTTCATCTGAAAATTATCTATAAAAGTAAACTGCTTCTATGAGCTTTAAAATTTAGTCTAAATAACAGATTTGTAACTGCAAAGTCTATAAAGAGAGGTAATAATTTCATTGTATCCTTTACTTGGTGCTTGTTATATTGTCCAAAATATTGTGCCTGGTTCAGGCTTCACATTTTGAGAAGAACCAAGAGTGTCTAAGGAATATTTCTCAAAATAGCTCAAGTAACTGAGAATATTTATTCACACTTTAACTGAATGTTAACTGAGGTTCAAGTTTCTGTGTTGCCCACAATTCAGCAATCCAGACCTTAGAATTCATATAAATTGTTCATCCTTTTGTCCTTGTTTTTGTAAAATTTCCTGAAATGATTTTATTGAAATGCTATCCTTGGTAGAGTTTTAAAAGAATTTTATACAATCAGTTAATTCTATTGGGAGATTTGAATGTATAAAAAATTGCAGGGTGCAAGTTTTATGTAAAAACATTCAGGATTTTATCAGATTGACAGCAGGAGTGGAGCTGTGCATCTGTTTTAGCTCTGACACTCTTCTCTCAACAGCTAAATGATCTTACTATAGAGGTTTTGGATTTTCAAACTTGTCTGCTTTTCCAAGGCTAAAAAGATATGCAGTCTGCTGTTTGGTTTTCATTTCATTTTACTCAGTCATTCATGCATTTATTCATTTTTGCATTTATGCTTCTATTGATAAATATAGAGCACTTCCAATTGTGTGCATTATACAATGACTACGTGGAGACTTTCCTGTGAAGAAGATCCAATGTAATGAGGAAGGCAAGGCTTTCAAAACCATGACTGACACATAATGGAGGAAGGGGAAAACTCTTTATAGACACAGTGTTAGTACCTGTGCTCTGTCCTTGGTCTAACCCTGTACTGTCTCATACAATAGCCTAATCACATGGGGCTATTGATCACTTGAAGCATGACTAGTGCAAATTGGAATGTGTTATAAGCACCAGATTTTGAAGTCTTAGCTCAAAGGAAGATTGTAAAATGTCTCATTAGTATTCTAGATTAAAATGGTAATGTTTAAGATAAATTGGGTTAAAATAAAATATAAAATTGCTTTTACTCATTTCCTTTTATTTCTTAAAGTCTGGATACTAGATAATCAAAAAATACAGATGTAGCCCTTAATATGTCACATTTAGTGCCTTCCTTTTAAGGCATCATTAATGGTACTTGCTCTGCTATTATACTGATCTGTGCTTTATTTCACTTCCACTGTTGTGAGAATTAAACAAAAAGATGATGATTATCAGACTAAAAATAATTATGCCAGTTATGTATCCTGGTATATGACTGTAATCTCAGCAACTTTGGAGGCAGATGCAGGAGGATTTTGAATTCAAGGCCAGAGTCAGTCTGTGCAACTTAGGGAGACCCCATCTCAAATTTTATATATATACTGGGATGGGAGGTGTGGCTTAGTGGTAGAGTGCTTCCCTAGCATGTATGAGAACCTAGGTTCAACCCCTCAGTACTGCAATAAATAAATAAATAAATAAATAAATAAATAAATAAATAAATCATCACACCTAGCATTGTTTACTAAGGGCCTAAGTACTTTAGACTATTAATTTATTCTCACAATCTCATTAGAGAGTTGTTGATGATATTATTATTATTATTATTAGCTCCTATTTACTGATGAGGAAACTGAATTATAAAGAGCTTATGTTAAAGTGCTTTCTTAGACTAGGACCTGGTAATTATTTTTATTGATGGTAGTTCAGTTATATTCCCACTCCTGCAAGTTAGGAGGATGCTCAGAATAATGGCTTAAGAAGCACTAACTGGCATAGGTGGGAGAGAGAGCATCTGTTCACAGTCGGGCAAGGTATGTGGATAGAGTAGGTTGGAAAGATTTTGATGTAATAGATGTCATTATTAATAAATGCTGCAATAGGGTTTTCAAATGGTGGCAATTTGCCCAGTAATTGACCTCTCTGTTGTCACAACTGAACAGGTGCTGCTGGCATCTAGTGGGTAGAGGCTATCGATGCTGCTAATCTGTGATGTGTAATAGCTTCCATAGATGGAATTATTCAGCCCCAAATGTCAATAATATTGCAGTTGAGAAACTGTACTATAGGACTGAAAAAAATCTAGAAAGAGAGATAGAAAGGAAGAAAGGAAGGAAGAAAGAATGGAGAAAAATACATTATTTTTTAGTCCTGGTCATGTATTTCATGCAAAGATGACATGAAAGCAGTATGATAATTCACATTAATATAGGCAATGAGAAAACTTTATGCATATATTTATTATGTCAGTATAATTCTTGGTAAAATTAGAGTTGCAGTAATGAGACAGTCTACTTCAAATGACTGTCTTTTATTCCCTGTGGTATTTTGATTCTGGGACCATTAATTCCTGGCCAATAAAACAGTTCATTCATTTGATCTTGTCAAATGTTGTTTTGTTCTGTGTATGTTTTTAGAAAATAGGTGGTGTTTCATTAGCTATTCTTATCTCTATCTTCAATGTGCCAATCTGGTTTCCTGATTATAATTTTGAAAGGTTTTTGTGGTTTTGTTTTTAATGTAGAACTGTACTTTTCTTTGGCATGAGTGGGATCAGAAAGTAAATTGTAGACTGTAAAAACAACAAGATAGGGTTTGGTTGTGAATCACTAATTTTGTACTACTTAATAGGCTTCACTTGTTAACTTTGAACATGAAAATTTCCTAGGGCTGGAGGTACATCTTCCTCTGAGAACAGATGCCTGAAAGCAAAAATGTTCTTGAAATAATTTCTAAAAGAAGTCTAAGATAAGGCTACTTTGGCTATAAAGGAATACTTTAGAGCTTTCCAAAATGTGAAAATTTAAACACTAGAGAAAATCCATTGCTTATAATGGTTAAAATTATGTACTCTGGCTAGGAGCCATGGTGTACACCTGTAATCTCAGCTACTTGGGAAGCTTAGACAGGAGGATCATGAGTTCAAAGCTAGAGCCAGTCTTTGCAATTTAAGAAGACACTGTCTCAAAAAATTATACACACATACACACACACTCTAAACTTTTTAGTAATGCAATTCATTCCATCAATTATAATTTATACATGCTATTGCAAGACAAGCCTGCAACTGTAGCCCTGTGGCATCCCATCTCATCAGATCTTGGAAGCTAAGCAGGATTGGGCCTGGTTAGTACTTGGATGGGAGATTGCCTGGGAACACTAGATACTGTAGGCTTAGGAGAAGGACCTGGCAACCCACTCCCAAAAATTAGTCTGCCACTGAAAACCCTATGAATAGCAGAGAAACACTGAAAATAGTGTTTTGCCTGTTGTGCATAGGGTCATTATAAGTCAGATACTGACTCGAGGGCACTTAACAACAACAAATTTTAAAGCAAACATCATTTTGTTAATTTTTCTTTATATGCACAATTCTATTTGAAAATCAAGAATCAATTGTGATAAAATACACATGCATTTTCTATTGGCATTATTTTTCAGGTGTCACAGACTTCATCTACAATAAAATAAAAATACTAAGTAGAAACTTCCATCCTGCTTAACTCTGTATCTTTGTAATGTCAAGCATTGGTATTTCATATATTTAAAGGCTCGTTATGAGATAGAGGGCTAGAATGAAGCCCACTGGAGATGACAACGTTTTAGTGGAAAAATTGGGCAGTGTCACTGAAAAGCCTCAGTAATAAGCACAGTATGAGTTATTTATATTTAGGAATAATAAAAAGGCCTTAGAAATGAATGAGGTTGCTTTGTATGCTCTAACAAAGCAGGATTTTTAAGACTTTAAACTGAAAAACACAAATTGTAGAGCAACTTGTAAATATGATTTATTTATGAGGAAATCCCCCAAAGATACATATGTATAAGTACACACATATGTATGGAAATATACAGCATAGGAATAGAACACAAGGCAGAAAGCCATGTGCAGTGGAGAAGAAGGGAATATGTAATTGCAGATACTAAGTGAGAAGGACCTCTCGATTTATTTCTGGACATATTTGTTTTACTTGGATTTTTATGTAAGAATATAATAATGTAATACTGGCATTAAATAATGAAAAATAATGTTATTAATTGGGAGAAGAAGATGGCAAACCACTCCCAAAGCAATCTCAAAACAATCAGCCATTGAAAACCTTATGAGGGTTGCTATGAGTCCGACTCAATTTGACAGCACCTAACAACAACAACATTGTCAATAGCAACAAAAAAGCCTTCTAAATTAGGTTTTCTTGTTTACACACACACACACACACACACACACACACACACACACATTCATCTCCTTTGTATCTCTACAAACTAAGGTTATTATAGGAATCTTCATTTTCAATTAGAAACTTTGAGTGGAAGGCTGTTTGGAGATGCATTCTTCAATCAAACTGGCAGTGAAGAAGTTGCTGCTTACTTTGAGAACTTTGTTCAGAAAAAGATCAGAAAAAAACATTTTTTCCCCTGCATCAGTATAAGGATAGAAACTACATTAGAAAGGATTTAAAAAGCGAGGAAGCTAGGAAAACCTGTCAATTTTGAGAAAGAAGAGACTTATCTGCCGCAGTCTTATGATTTGTCTGTCTTGTCTTCTGTTTGTTCCTCTGTGTCCTGACTTTACTACTCCCCTTAGAGGGATGTGGAACTTGGATTTGTGCTCTTAGAAGAACATGTGCTTGTGTTCTGATGCTTCCCAAGCCATGAGAGGCATGGTTGCTAACTCCTGAAATGATTTTCTTTTGTTTTTGAAGCTGTCAAATAAAAGACCAGGGAAGGACATGCCACATCAAATAGCTATTTACAGTCCAAACTACCTTAGAAGAGCTCAGAAAATCTAGAGCTTCCAGGGTAAGATGGCAGATAAGAAGTCTCCTCTGTGCAACTCTGTGAATGAGTCAGGGTAACCAAGGGCAGACTATATTCCAAGGAGAGATAAAGAGCAAGAATATTGGGAATCAAGAAAGAGATGATAGGGCAGCTGAAAAGCGTGGAGAAACAGAAAGACTAAGCAGAAAAAAAAAGGTAGGAAACACCTTGCACCCCAAGCCTGACTTCTCTCGGGGTGGGGAACCAGAGGCTACAACTGCAAGGTAGCCTGGTGGAAACAGACTGGCAGTACTGTCATAGGAGACACCCGCACCTTTTTTTTTTTTTTTTTTTTTGGCCGTACTTGGGATTAAAGCCAGGGCTAGGGCCTCGCACTTGCATGCTTTGCAAGTGCTGGACCATTGAGTTGCACCCTCAGCCCATTTTCTTACTTTTTGAGACAGGGTCCCGTTAAATTACGCCGACTGTCTCTGGTCTCCAATTTGAGATCCTCCTGCCTCTGCCTCCCGAGTCGCTGGGATTATAGGAGTGCGCCACCGCGCCGGGCTAAACCTGCACTTCTTACAAGCCTTAAACCTAGTGGGGAGATTTTGGGAATTTGCCTCCTCGTGTGTGGTAGGTCAGCAATGGAGAAGAAATCCATTTTATTGCTCCCATATCATATAATGCTACAACCTGGCACCATCTTGAGATGGGGTTTATTATTTGAGACTGGGCTACTGTGTGGCCCTGAAAACAAGGAGCAATCACAAGTCAGAGAACCTGGGGACACCTTACCGCAGTGTCTGGATGGGAGATGGCCACACAAGGCAGTCATGAAGGGCTGGCTGCAGGCCCAATTAGAAGTTGAAGCAGCAGATAGCTCAGGCTGTGGAAAGAGCATTGGTCAGTGTCCCTACTCCCTGTGCTAAGGCATGAGCCCCATCACTTATGGATTACTGTGGAGATTGAGAATTTCCATAGTCAGAGATTGCTTAACCTCTGGAGCTTCTACCCTGCTGTGTGTAATTTGCTATTGGGTGCAACTGAAACCTCTGAGCTCAGGTCCACTGGATCACTGGGTTTCCCCAGCCTGCAGAAAGGTTTACTGCTGGGTGAGATCTGAAAGCCCTGAGACCAGTAGAGTGCTGATTTCTCTCAGTTCTCCACCTTCATTGCAGATCATAGTGCTCTGTTTTCTTCCTCCATTCTCCAGCATACTCAGGAGACATTCCTAAGCTTGGACATTTGCTCCCTCTGGGTGCAAGAGGGAACCTTTCTGGCCCACAGACTGCAAAGCTCATTGCGGGTAGCAGTGACTCCTTGTACACAAAGAAATGAAGTCTCTAAAGTGAATGTAGTCCTGCAGCTGATAATTGACCCTTCACTGGCCCAGCCCTCAGTCCGAATCTAGAACCAGCCTGAAGTACAAATCACCAGCTGTGACTCACTAACCTATCTCCTGATCACCAATAATCTGGCAGATTCCAATATTAAAGGACCCAGAAAGAAGCTTCTCCAATTCTTTGTTTTTAAAATATTTCTTCTTTTCTTTCATTTTACTTTTTCTTTACTACATTTTAGCATTAGTTGTGCTTTATTTTATTTAAAAATGTTTTATATTTTTACTTTTATTGTTCTTACATTTAATTTTATTTAAGTACTTTTACTTTTTTTTATTGGTGCTATAGTAGTTGGGGTTAGTTGATTTTTATTGTATATCTGTATGTACTTTGGTTTGGTGTTGTTCCTGTTATGGTATTTTGTTTTCTCCTCTGAATGGTATTAGGGCTTGTGCCCTCAAAGGATTCTGCTTACTAAGAAGACCCCCAAATAAAACCAGAAAAATATTCATCCCAACATATGTACAAATTATAGCTTAGAAGCACAAGAAATATGAAAAACCATGAAAACATGATTGCTCCAAAAGTTTACAATTCTTCAATAACTGACTCAAAAATATTAAAATGGTTGAAATACTAGACAAAGAATTCAAAATTCTAGCTTTAATAATGATCTGTGACCTCAGAGGATTCAAATAAATAAATGTATGAAGTAAAGAAGCCAATTCAAGACCTGAATGAGAATTTCAACAACTTGAGTGAGAAAGTCAACAACTTACATGAGAAGTTCAGCGAAGACATAAAGATTCTGGCAAAAAAAAAAAACCAGAAATATTGGAAACACAAAGCTCAATAAGTCAAAAAATCCAGTGGAAGGAATCATCAATAGAACCGATCAAACAGAAAAAAAGAATATCAGGATTGAAGACAATATTGAGGAATTATTATGGATAGCAATAAAGAAAAGAGAAAAAGTAGTCAGGGGCATGGTATCTAAGACCGCTGGGACATGGTTAAGAGATCAAACCCACGAGTCTGTGTTGTAGTAGATGGAATCAAGATACAGGCAAAAGGCATAGAAAACTTATTGAATGAAATTATAGCCTAATTTTTCCAAAATTTAGAGAACAAAGTGGACATCTCAGTACATGAGATATTTAGGACCCCAAATGGATATGACCAGAAAAGAATCTCTGTACATCATATTATACTTAAGATGGCAATAGTACCAAACAAAGAAAGGATACTGGAAATTGTAAGAGAGAGATGCCACGTTAATTACAAAGGCAAACCTATTAGAAAAACAACAGACCTCTGAGCAAAAACCCTAAAGACCAGGAGAGCATGGAGTGATGTATTTGAAGCCCTGAAATAAAAAAAAAAATGCCAACTGATACTACTATATTCTGCAAAGTTATCCATTAAAATCTAAGGAGAAATAAAGGACTTCCATGATAAACATAAACTGAAACAATTCATGACCATTAATCCAGCATTGCAAAAGATAATTATATGACTACTAAATATAGGAGAAGAAAAAAGATATAGAGAAGAATGAGAACTCAGGAAAGACTAAATCTCCGAAGAGAATAGTTAAACAAGTGAGAAGCAGGAGACAAATATTTTTAACTCAATAAACCAGAGAACTTCTAAAATGAAGAAGGTAGAAGGTAGTACATACTTCTCAATAATCACCCTAAATTTAAATAGTCTTAACTGTCCACTTAAAATATGCAGATTGGCTGAATGTGTTAATAAAACAAGATCCAACTATTTGTTGGCTGTAAGAAACTCAAACTCATGAGTAAAGGTAAAGGTAAAAGTGAAAGAAGAGAAAATATTCCACGTTAATAGAATCTGAAAGCAAGCAAGAGTAGCTATATTCATTTCTGACAAAGTAGAATTCAAGCCAACTATTCAAAGGGGATAAAAATAGTCACTATATATTAATAAAAGGAACGATCCATCAAGAAGATACAATTGCAAATATGTATGGGTCAAATGTTGGGGCACCCAATTTCATAAAACAAACACTACTAGACAGAAAAAGACAGACAGGTTCATATGCAGTAATAATAGGAGGCTTCAATATGCCACTCCTGTCAATAGATAGATCATCTAGACAAAAAACAATCAAAAAGAAACTTCAGAATTAAACTATATCATATATCAAATAGACTTAACAGACACCTACAGAATATTCTACTTAGCAGTGTGGAATGCACATTTGTCTCAGCATCCCATAGAACTTTCTCCAAAATAGATCACATTTTAGCCCACAAATCAAGTCTCAAGAAATACAAAAAAAGTTAAAATAATTTCTTCTATTTTAAGAGATTGTAATGGAATATGACTAGAACTCAATAGCAAGAGAAACTGCAGAATCTGTACAAACAGTTGGAGATAGAATGATATATTTTTGAGTTATTGGTGGGTAATTTAAGAAATCAGGGAGGAAATTTTAAAAATTCCAAGAATCAAAGAAAAATTTTAAAAATCATGGGAAAATACTGATAAGACAAAGTATCTTAATCCTTTTTATGTTGCTATATCAAAATACCTGAAACTAAGTAATTTATTAAAAAAACAGAAGTTTATTGGTCTGTGTTTCCGGAAACTGGGAGGTCCAAGAGCATAGCACCAGCATTTGCTCAGGAGCTAGTGAGGGGCAACTTGCTGCATCATACAAGTTGGAGGGCATCATGTGGTGAGAAAAAGCAAGCATACTAGTTCAGGTCTCTCTTCCTGTTCTTATGCGCAACTGATACTATCATGAAGGCCTCATTCTCATGACCCCAATTAATCCTAATTATGTCCCCAGAGCCCCACCCCCCAAAAATATCAACATGTGAATTTAAGGAATAAGCTTGGAACACGTGAACTTTGGGGGGATACATTTGAATTGTAGTACAAGTTTAGATAACTTTCAGTTCATCCAAACGACAGATACATGGTAGGCATAAAATACATGAAATTAGAATCCATAATGGAGATTTGTCTTACCATGCATTGCTGTTGTTATTACCTTCTTTGTGTCCTTCATACCATTTTGCCTCCAACTGGGGCTGGTATTGCCCAAAGTCTAGCCCCTTTCAATATTTCTCCTAACTTAGCACTCTCTCTCTCTGTTGATATATTCCCAGAATTTCAAATTTCCCTTTTAGTTGTATCTGTAGTCCACATAAGGCCCACACGATTCAATTCTAGAATGTTGTTGTTGTTAGGTGCCGTCGAGTTGAGTCTGACTCATATAGCGACCCTATGTACAACAGAACGAAACACAATCTTAGTAATGTTTAAGTACATTGTTGTAGATACTGTGTCAATCCATCTAGTTGAGGGTTTTGCTTTTTTTCTTTGACCTGCCACTCTCCCAAACATGATGTCCTTCTCCAGGGATTGGTCCCTCCTGACTATGTGTCTAAAATACCTAAGATGCAGTCTAGCTATCCTTGCTTCCAAGGAGCACTTCTTCTATGACAGATCTATTGGTTTTTTGGCAGTCCATGGGATATTCACTATTCATCTCCAGCATAAGCAGAATAACCTACTACATACCTAGTGGACATTACCATGTAAAATTCTCACAGCTATCGCAAGTTCCATTTGTGCAAAAGGAACTCACTATTCTCCCCACAATGGACCATTCTCTAGTCTTCTCTAGTTCCATTGATGGTATTACCATCCACTCAAGCTAGAAATTTGGGGAAAGCATGGGCTCCAGTTATTTCTGCAATGAGAATGAAGTCACCTACCTGGGCTTGGACCGGCCGTTTTGCTTTTTAGTTTCAATTTTGCCATAAATCAAGATGGAGGGGAGAGAATAGCTACTAAATAGTTACCTTTTATAGCTGCTGTTGAAATTAGGAATATGGAGATTATATATATACATATATATATATATATATATATATATGTATATATATATAATTTATCTTCAGTATTACATGAAGATACTGAAGGGGGAAACAGGGAGCAGAATGTGTAAAGGTCCTGAGGTATTATTGGAAGAACTGGAGGAAGAACTCAGTAAACTTCTCTCGGAATTTGAGAGTGCCTATAGCAGATTAAGAAAGAGGATGGGTGATGGAGGTATGCCAGAGATGTAACAGGAGGTGGAGAGGCAGATCATAGGAATCCCCATGGCTTCATATAAGATCTTTGGCTTTTATCTTTAGTGATATAGGAAAACATGCAAAGTTTACCCCCTATAGTCTCATAATCCTACTTAAATTGTGGTAGGTACACTCTTTCTGAAACATTGAAAAAAGACTACATAGTAGGGATAATTCTAAAATCAAGGAGTCAAGCTTGGAGGTCTTTTGCTATAATCCAAACAAGAGTTGATGGATTTAGGTGGTAGTATGATGGATATAGTAGAATATAGTTGGATCCTGAATCTGTTTTAAGAATAATAAATAGCCCAAAGACTGAGGCTTAGAGCACAAAGCCCTTTAGAGGTTGATGAGATGAGCTGGATTAAGCAAAACAATATTAAAGGGGTATTAAAGGAGGGGACAATGAATGAGTGCTAAGAGAGTATTGTCTTGCACTTTCTTATTGGGAAGGGATAATCTGTTCAAAATGATGCTGTTACATCAAGATGAGGATTGACAGTTGATGACTGGCTTTTTCAATAAGGATATCACTAAGAAGCCTTCCTTGATCACTTTTCCCAAATAGATTTATACTCCCTACATAAATCTCTATATATGTATACAACTGAGTGTTTGGAAATTATCCTTTGTACTGTTTACTCCAGTGAAACTTAAACTCCTCAAGAACAGAGGCTGTGTTTTATTTAGTTTCTTTGTAGCTTTAGCCTAATACATAATAGCCACTGGATAAACACTTCATGAAAGATAACCAATTATTGAACTATAAATCACAGAACTTCCAAATTAGTGAAGAGGTATAAATTCCAGTGCGATGATTTTGAAGTTGAAAAGTTTAATTTTATTCACAAAGGAATTACAGGAAGACTAATTTCTTTTTCACAGGATCTTTTTTACTTCCTAGGACTTGGCATAATATGGTTTGACTGTACTAGAAAAGGAATATGAAATTGCCTATTCATTTGCACTTACTTTAGTTGGTTTTAGTGTTTTCAATCTTCTTCACATCATGTTTTTCATGAAAATACCATATATACAGCATATGGGAATACATGGATGAGGCTTTACACACTGCCAATGGCTGGGTCTGAAGACTCTGGGTCTCTCCCAGTCATCATGAAGGCTGAAGAAGAACCATATTTTGACCCTTGCACCCATTTATGGCAAAGCAATTAGAAAAATCTGGGATAGAGAAAGCACTGGATTGTGTGGTGCCCCACCCCATATTCATGTACACTCAGAATGAACTTCAGAATGTGTCTTTATTTGGAAACGATGTCTTTGCTGACTTAATCATTTAAGTGAAGATGAGGTCTTACTGGATGAGGGTAGACCCTAAATCCAATCATTTGTATCTTTACAGGAAGAAGGAATGGGACAAACACATTGAGAAAATGGTGCATGTTGGTGGAGGCAGAAATAGGGATGAGGTATCTGCCAGCCAAAGACATCAAGAATTGCCGGGAACCCACCAGAAGCTAGAAGTGAGGCACTGAACAGCTTCTTCTGCCTGGCATGTGGACAATGCTATGTAAGCTAGTTTTTAAATCATGTTTTATGTTGTTTATTTGATCATTATCATTATCATCATCATCATCATCACACTTTAAATATAAAACTACTTCTCTTTCCTCCTACACTGATAGTCTTTGAATTTTTATGGTTTGCAATCAAGAGGTCACGGGTTAGCGTTCAATGAAGTTGTTTTGTGAGGTTAGTTCTATGTTTCTACTAGATTATAAACTCTCTTTGAGGAGGGATCATGTCTTGCCTTTCTCTGTGCTGCCCTAAAGAGTGAGAGTTCATTTTTTTTTCCTAAGCATTGAGATTTTTAATGGTGGAGAAAAGACTAGGTTGAGAGTAGAGGATGCCACAGCTTCCAATATGAGTAAAAGTAATATTAATTTGAGATCTTGCAATTACACCTTTCCTCCTCTAATATTTCAAGTTCTGTGGCTTATCTTTATAATCAGAAAATTCATGTCCATATTAGTAACATATTCTGCCCTAGGACAAGTAACTTTTTACACTAGAGAGACAGTTTTGTTTTTTGTTTGTTTTGTTTTGTTTGTTTGTTTTCCTCTTAAGTGTGAAGGATTGACATCAGATATTTGAATGGCCATTCCCTAACTCTTTAAAAACTCATTTAAATTAGATCTTCCCCTCAATTCACATGTTGCACAAGATCATTCAGATGCCAGCATTGATGTGGTTGTTGCTGTGTGCATGAGGGATCTGTTTCATGTTGGAGGGATTGGAGGACCACTTATTTATGACAGTATTTTGTTTCTGTTTTTGTTTTATTGAGCAAAGTCTTACTCCATAATTAAAGCTACTCTCAAACTGACTGTCTTCCTGCCTCAGCTTCATGAGTGCTTGCATTATAGGTGTGCAGCACTACATTTGTTTCTATGTATGGTAGTATTTTTCATTCTACACTGTCATTGGATATCATAAATTCATCATGGTCATGATATAATTCCTTGAATTAATGCATATATATAATTTCTGATGATTTCTTATTAGAAGCAAATATGTGAGTGCCTATATGTTTACCACTACAAACAGTAGAGAAAATTTATCAAACTAAAATTATCAACACTAAAAATGATCACAAATAGAGGAATTTATTTTACTAGGTTTTATAACTACCACATTCTTATATTATCAAGTATTTTTATATGGCAGATACAGCACTAAGCTCTATACCTACCATCTACTTTAATCCTTAGTATAACTCTAAGAGATAGGTAATATTCCAATCTTATTTACTTTATTATAATGAAACTTTCATAATAAATACCTGATCATATGCTTGTGCTAAAACCTTATATCAAATAGATCAAAAGTTAAAGTCTTTCTTAAACATATTTTATTTTTCATGTTTTAGAGAAAACTACTATAATATTTTGCCAAATATCCTTCCAGACTGATTTCTATAGTTCTACCCATTATAAAAAGGCTTTTCCTATTTTATTTTTGATCAGTGGTGGAAAACTACTTTAATCAGCTTTCTGTAACTATAACAAATACCCAAGATAATCAACTTATAAAGAGGAAAAGTTTATTTTGCTCACTGTTTTGGAGGGATCAGTCCATGGTGGGTTGGCCCTTTTGCTTTGGGCTTGTGGTGACATATCATGGGAGGAATAAAAACATTCATCTTATTTTAAGGATGGAAAAATAAGAGAGGAAGAAGAAGAGTTCAGAGTCCCACTTCCCCTACAGGGATACAGCTCCAATGTCATGAAGACCTCCCACTGGGCTCCACCTCTTAAAGTTTCCACACCTCCAAATAAGGGGGCCAAGGCTTTACCACACAGACCTTTTGTGAGGACATTTAAGATCCAAACTATAGCAACTGCAGGTATGATTCACTACCTAGAAAGAGTCAAAGTGTAAGACAATGGAAATTGTGGTGACTATAGCAGGACAGACACCTCATTTAACTGCA
Organism: Pedetes capensis; assembly: GCA_007922755.1. Taxonomy (NCBI): domain Eukaryota; kingdom Metazoa; phylum Chordata; class Mammalia; order Rodentia; family Pedetidae; genus Pedetes; species Pedetes capensis. The sequence continues at coordinate 56,187 of VMDO01006405.1, forward strand.
ATCAGATTTAAGTTTTTGTTTTTTTTTTTAACACCACCATGCTCTAAAACTAAAGTAAATAAGTTATCTGGCATATTTGGCTCAGTGGCTTAAAGTTTTCAATTCCTACATAAAGCTTTTAATCTATTTTTGCTTATGGCATGATGTTAAGATCAAACTTTATTTTCTCCATGTAGATATTCCCTTCTCCTGACATCTATTATAAGATAGTCCATATTTTATTTTACTTATTTGAAGTCTTGTGTGTATCATATACTAAATTTACACGTGCCCACAGGACTATTTCTGATAATTCTGATTTATCATTTTATGTTGATGTGTGCCAATAACTTTGTTTTCATTATTGTAAGTTTATGGTTGGGGCTGGGTTCAGTTGTTACAGTGCTGCTCTGTATTCTGTAAGGCCCTGAGTTTGATCCCTAGCACCACATAAATGGGAGGACAACCTGACAGCCCACTCCTAATATAATCCCCAATCAGCCATTGGAAACTCTGAATAGCAGAGAAGCACTGACATGGTGCTGGGCATGACACACTCTTGGGTAGTGTTTCTTTCTGTTGTACATAGGGTCACTATGAGTCGGTCCTGACTCTAACAACATTTAACAACACCTAACAACAACAGGTTTATGGTATTTGATATCTGATAGGCACACTTCCCTCTCATATCCCTTTATTTTTCAAAAATGTCCAAGTTGTGTCAAAGAATTCCATCAGGATGAAATTAAGCATGGAAAAAAGACTGTACTCAAGACTGTTATGAGTGAAGAACATTGCAATAGGGAAACTATTGAATTTACCTTGGTTGACACAAAAGGCAGGAGTTTAAGCATTGGGTTCCGATAGTGGAAAAATACTGGAGGACTTGAGGAGGAAGGTTGGTCAATGTGATTAGGCCTTTCGTGAGGTTGTTTATCAACTCTAAGCTCCTACCCTCCCACAGAGACTAAGGGATGGGGCACTGTCCTTCTTAATGATTACATTTCAGGAAGACACTGCCAGGTCCTTGAAAAACTGCTTCCTGGGATGTGAAACTGGCAAGCTGTTGGAGGAAGATTTGCATTTTAGAAAGGCAGATTAAGAATTTATAATTGTGTTTTTAAAAGTAAATACTCTAAAGAAGGTCAGAGGCCTATGGTCAGGAAGAAATCTGTCTAAAATTTTGTCAAGCTGTGGAGAAATTTAAGGATGTCTTGGTCAGTTGCCTTCTGCACATTTTTCCCCCAGGAAATGTTAAAATCAGCTTGTCAAGTTGCAAAAAGACCTTGTTGGAGTTGTGATTTGAATTTTTGAATTGGAAACAATTTGGGAAGAAATGAATTTTCTTCATGAAAGAAAATGGTCTTACACTTTTAAGAAGTCTTTCCATATTTTTCATTAAATTTTGATATTTTTCATTTGTGTCATATTCAATTATAATAAAACTTATTTCTAGATATTTGATATTTTTGAAATGGCATTTTTTCATTATATCTTTCTAATAGATCATTCTGCATACTAGAAAGTTATTTTTAAGCTGCTTTTACTAAACTCTCAGTATTTATAAATATTTTAATTAAGTATCTTGGATTTTCTAGGGAAATAATCATATCTGAAAATAACAGCATACTGACATTCCATTCTAATAAGTCCCTTATTTCATAGATAAAAAGAAAACGTAGAAATAGATTAAATCTGTCCATTTTATTATGTGATAGAAGTTGGATTTTAAGTACTCCACAGTGTTTGCTTATGCTGTACTGAAACTCACCTATTTTTAGGCTTTATTTTCCAGAAATATTTATCAGTTCTTTAAGTTTCTATTTCATTGTGTATGTTAAATACAATATATTTATGCAACCTATGAAAAGGACAGAGAAAGTATATACATTTTGTCAATGAATAGAAATAACAATAATATGAAGTGGCTAAGTCTCTGAGATAGAAGAAGAATTTTATTTTTCTAATATTTTTGTTTCACTCAAAGAGCCTCCCCCAGTGTGTCAGCTTGTCATGCTGGGGGCCTATGTGTTGGTATGATGCTGAAAGCTATGTCACCAGTATTTTAGATACCAGCAGGGCCACCTGTGGTGGACAGGCTTCAGCTGAATTTCTAGACTAAGACTAGGAAGAAGTACCTGGCAGCCCACACCCAAAACAATTAGCGGTTAAAAACTCTATGAATAGCAGAGAGGCACTGTTAAATATAGTCCCAGAAAATGAGCCCCCCAGGCTGGAAGGCATGTAAGAAACAACTGGGGAAGACTTGTCTCCTTAAAGTAGAGTCAACTTTAATGATGGGAATGGAGTAAAGCCCCTGAAACCTCTTTTTGCTGATGTGGCACAACACAAAATGAGGAGAAACACAGTAACTGCAACAATGGGCTCAAACATAAAAAGAACATGTGCATGGGGCACAGTGTTAGGTAATGTTATGTTCTGTTGTACATAAAGGTCGCTATTAACTGGACTCACTCCATGGCACCTAACAGAAACAAAAACAAAGACCCTAGTAGTTTGTTGAGTGTGTTGTTAAATATATGATGATTGATTAATGAATTGCTTTTTAAGTTTTTGTTTATTTTAGCAATCTACTGAGAGATTTTCAAGGATTTATAGAAGGAAGCTATCATTATATCATTATAAATACACATAGACACATAGAATTAATATATTATATACAAAAATTAAAGCCTGTATAATCTAGATTATATGAGGATTGACCAGAAATATGTAGCTTGTCTTCAGATTTCTTTAATACTTTATAGGCTGGTTGCCATTATGACTAAAATATTACAACTATAGTGTTATGCATTAAGTATTTTGGAAATATGCATCTGTACTGGATTTTCCTTTTTTGTTTCTTTTTTTAAGTGCTGAATTCTTTTTTGTATTAGAAATTTTTAATGTACATCATAATGTGATTCATTTTGACATGCATTTCATTGTGACATTTTCATATATGCATTTTGATAAACATTATTCATATAGGTTACCCCTTACCCTCGCCTATGCTTCCCCCCACCCTTCCCATCTAAGTTTCCCATCTAAGTCTTCTCTATCTTTTACTTAGTAGTATTTTTCTATATGTCCTTGGGTTCCAGTTCTGTTTAAGATAGAAACTTTTCCTGTAGTGGTCTTTGTTTTTATCTTGTTAGAACAATTACATGTGATTTCTAGTCCATTTATATTGACCTCATTCTTATCTCCCCCCCTTTTATTATGATCCGACCTTTGAGTAGGATTTTTCCTTCTTGTAATTTTGAATCAGCTCCCTCATATGAGTGAGAACATGTGTTGTTTCTCTTTCTGAGCTCGTGTTTGTTCACTTAAAATAATTTTCTCTAATTCCATCCATTTTGCTGCGAATGACCTTATTTCATTTTTCTTGATTGCTGAGTAGTATTCCATTGTGTATATATACCATAGTTTTTTTATTCATTTTTCTGTTGAAGGGCACTTTGGTTGATTCCATATCCTTGCTATTGTGAAAAGTGCTGCATTGAACATGGAGATGCAGGTGTCTCTATGGTATGATGACCCATCTCCCTTTCGGTAAATTCCCAATAGTGTTATAGCTGGGTCATATGGTAGATCTATTTTTAGTTTTCTGAGGTACCTTCATATTGATTTCCACAGTGGTTGCACCAATTTACAGCTCTACCAACAACGTAAGAGTGTTCCCTTTTCCCTGCAACCTCGCCAGCATTTGTTGTTGTTTGTTTTATTGATCTTGGCCATTCTTACTGGTGTAAGGTGAAATCTCAGCATTGTTTTGATTTTCATTTCCCTAATGGCTAGGGGGGCTGGGATTTAGCTCAGTGGGTAGAGCGCTGCGCTGCAGTCTCTGAGGTCCCGAGTTCAATTCCCAGCACCGCAAAAATGGGAGCAGGGCCTGGCAATCCACTCCGAAGGCAATGCCGAAGCACTTAGCCATTGAAAACCCTATGAGGGTCGCTATGAGTGGGATACCGACTCGACGGCACCTAACAACAACAACAAATGGCTAGGGATGTTGAGCATTAAGTGCTAAATTCTACAAATTTTGGATTGAAATCAAATCTGAAAATTTTGGCAATGTTGCTGAAATGATATCCCTGTATATTATCCTTTAATGAAACAAGTATAGAGGTCTGATTGATTTATATAGCAATTTTTTGCATCATTACCTGTCCTGATTATGTGCAAGTAATCTTTTATTTTCACTATTTGAAAGAACCATTTCATTTTTAATGTTTATTTTGAAAGTTGATATCTTACTAGGCAACAGAATTAAATCCTACAAATGTTTTTATACATGATCCTTCTGAAACCCAGGAAGACATTTTCAGGTATTTTCATTGTATCCATTAAATACGACATTTAACTAAAATGTACTTTCTTTTGCCTGATTGCCTCCTCTTTAAAGAAAAAAATAAAAAACTGAGTTTCTATTGCCTGATCTAAAATGGCCATTTTTCAAGCACATGTTAAAAATCTTTTAGACATAAAATTTCTTTATCATGGAGAGATTCAATTTTCAAACTATTATTTTAAATGGATGTTATTCCCAGGATGGAATTATAAAAGCTATCCTGTTATGCAGCATGTTCCTGGTATGGCTGCAAATTTTAACAATGACCCATGCAGATGGGATGGGATTCTAAAATACAATGCAATCCTTTGAGAAAGATATAGCAATTCCCTTCTTATCATCTGCTGAGTATCCTTTGTCTTTCATAATGTATGGAATGAATATTAAAATTAACAGAAACCCTTAGCATTCCATACACATCTAGGCTTTGGTCCTGTTTACCTTTATACATAAGGTTTGTCTGGAAAAGAGAACCTGCACGTGTCTGTCAGTTTGCCTTGCTGTGGGGGCTTTCATGTTGTTGTGATGCTGAAAACTATGCCACCTGTGTTTCAGATTCCAGCAGGGCCAGCCATGCTGGACAGGTTTCAGTTGAGCTTCCAGACTAAGACAGCCTAGGAAGCTCACTCCCAAAACAATTAGCCTATGAGTAGTAGAGAAGTACTGTCAAATATATTACTGGAACATGAGGCCACCAGGATTGAAGGCATTCAAGAAATAACTGGAGAAGAGTTGCTTCCTCAAATTGGAGTTGACCTTAATGACAGGAGTGGAGTAAAGCCTCTGGAATCTCGTTTTGATGAGGTGGCATGACTCAAACGAGAAGAAACATAGTGGCTGCAATAAGGGAATCATACATAAAAAGATTATGTGCACGGCAGAGTGTTGGGTAGTATTTTGTTCTGTTACACTGAGGGTCATAAATTATAAGTGAGATCTGCCTCAACAGTACCCAGCAACAACAAGAAAAGAGAAAACTACAATTGAGGAATCTGTGTTTATACAACTCTCAGGGTATGGTTTGGCTAATTCCCAAAAGTCAACCAAAGCTAGTTCAGTAGAAACGATAAAAGTCAAACCTGTAACTGCTCAGCAAGCAGACCTTAGAAGTGCAGTCCTAATACTGAACATTTCCCTTTATATCTGGTTGGATTTGACATCTGGCTCTGTCATAACATTACACATACACAAAAGATAATTGGTATTTATTTTCTAGACTATAAATGTAGCCAAGAAGGTTAGATATCATGCATATAATTTATCTGTGTTTTACCACAATAATTCTGTGAAGTGTATATTATTATCAACATGCCACTGATAAGAAAATAAGTTCAATGTATTTAAAGGACTTGCCTAACATCACATGTGTGGGAGGTGACAGGGACAGGATGACAATCCAAGTTTGTGCTTTCTTTTCCTATGCCACATCAGAGCTGTGACTATTTTCTTCTTCTCTATGAGTGAATACCCAGCAGGTAACTTTCTTACCTTTCAAAATCTAAAATACATGCATCTATGAGTGATTTAAAAGAATAATCTATCTATATCTATGTCTTTTATATAAGTATATAGTTTGGTATCATCCAAGAATGTTGTCAGAATGTTCCCAATTCTTGGCAGACAGGTTCACTGCCAAGAATAAAATTATGAGCTTCAGAATTGATCTTTACAGATACCATAATATGACCTTATGATCAAATTAATTGGTAATGACAAAATAGAAACTTCAATCTTTGCCCTGTGTAATCAGGCACCTTCCTAAATGGTCAGCAATGTCATTTGTTCTAGGCAATAGCTTACAAAGGTTTCCAAACATTTTACCTTTAACTGTATTTCTTAAAAACATGAATTTTCTTATTTATGTTAAATGAACAAATGTCCTAAAAAAACCTATTTTTTCCATGAACTAGCCCATCAAATTTTTCTTTAAAAGATGGCAGTTTTCCTCTCAGTCAGAATATACTTAGAGAATTTTTGAGAACAGCTAACCCAGACTGCAAACACAGATAAGACAATCTGTGCAGCTCTCTTGGGAAGATAATTTTACTGCTTAGTAACCATCTGGATTGCATCATTGTTGAGCTGAATGGACATCAATATATTTTCCTGAATTCTTATAAATTTTTGTGGAGGGACAGAGAGTGCAGGGTTGTAAGCATATTATTTTGCATCATTTCAAAGTCACTGTTATTGTGTATAGTCAAGGAACACAGCATCATGAGTCACGTATTTCCTGGTCTGTGAATTTTTTGTAGTTTATAGTATATCAAGTATTAGATTTTTTCATTTGTACATTTTTTAATTATCTCTAACATTTAACATTTTATTTACTTTCTTTTCCACATCATCTTTATGAAGACTTTTTAAAAGATAATGTGAGATGTGTATATATTTGTTAGCTCAGTTTTAGATTCATATTTGGTTGTGGGGCAGTTGACTATGCAGAGGGCTGTGGATATTTTGGATTAAGAAGGTCATGTACTACACTTTGATATTGCACTTTTTCTCATAGATTATATTTCTTGTTGTATGTTACAGCATAATCTTAGAACATACTTCTTGTTAGGTACCATCGATCCATGTCCAACTCATAGCAATCCTACATACAACAGGCGAAACACTATTGATAGTGCTTCTCTGCTATTCATAGGGTTTTCAATCACAGATTGTTTTTTGGGAGTGGGTTGCTGGGATCTTCTCCCAAGCTTAAAGCACCTGGTGTTCCCAGGCAGTTTCCCATCCAAGTATTAACTAGGCCTGACCCTGCTTAGCTTCTGAGATCTGACAAGATCAGATGCCACAGTGGTACCACTGCAGGCTAGAACACTTTGTTGTTGTTGTTGTTGGGTGCTGTCGAGTCAAGTCCGACTCATAGCGACCCTCACAGGGTTTTCAATAGCTGTTTCGGGATTGCCTTGGGAGTGGGTTGCCACGTCCTTCTCCCAAGGCTAGAACACTAGTTTCTTCAAATGTAGGGAGAACAAACTAGTCCTTTGTTAAGACTGGAAGGAGCTCATCAAAAGAGATGGATTGATTTATTTGAGTTGCCATTTTTCTGAAAGCAAGGATTTAATTCAACTATTGCCTTTTCTCCTTAGCAATTACTTTCTTCTCATCTCTAAATTTTAACAAGTTTTCCAGCAATTTTGCTGTAGTCATTGAAGTACAGAGCACTAGTTCATTGAAGCATTTTATGTGATAATCAAAAATAAACCTTTAAAAATTCTTTGATCTTCTTTACCAATCTAATACATTATGAAAGTAAGATATTATTAGTTATAATGTTCCATTGCCATGTAACATCTTTGTTTGCTAATGAATGCTAAGAGGAAAAAATCCTGTCTCTTCCAAGAGGAAAGATAATACAGTATCATCAGATTACAAATGAGGCATTACTTTTAATTGAAAATTTTAAGAACACTCTTTGGAGAGAAACTGAGACAATATTCTTTGAACATTTTTGTAATGTTGTGAAAGCAGAAGGAATCTAACAAATTATTTACATGGACATTACTATTCTGAAGTATGCTACGTAATCATTGGGCTAGTAATGTAATAAAAGCGAAGGTAAGCAGGACAGTGGAAATAGAAAGAAAGCCCCAGTGGATCCTAAGTCAAGCTCACTGTAGTGCTAAAAATCAGCTCTTCTCTAGATGTTTTTCTTCATTTCATTAAAAATATTTACATCTTCTTAATATTGTTTATTGATTTTTGCTAACATGCTGGGAGCAGAGAGAAAAGACAGTCTGGGTAAGAATGACAAAATCATCTCTTTTATTCATGTCTTTTATATAAGTTAAAGATAGTTTGTCTTTAAACTGAGAATGCTGGAGAGTCTTATAAATGCAGTTTTAATGGTAAACAAGTGATATCTCAGTCCCTTAGAAGATTTTGAAGTGGGTATTGCCAAGAAATGTGCTGACATAGATATGTATTTTTACTTACTAAATGCCAAGAAAACACTAAACGCTCTGCCATCATGTATACTCTCACTGAATGCTGTCTAAAGTGAGCAAGGGACAGAGAAACTTGCCACTCTGGGGGAAAACTGAGTACTGGAGATGATCCAAGGACAGCCACCTACTGTTTGTGATTATGCTTGTTACAAAAATGGGTATTTTAGAACCAGAAAAAAATTTGATTTCAACATTAGCTTTCACATTAGACAATATTCCTGAGAAAGTACTAGGAATAGTTAGACCAAGTCTTCGATTATACTCATGTTTTAGTGTATGTAAGAGTTGTACCCCATAGGTCTTGCTCTACCATATGGATTTTGTATAGGAAAAACAAAGAAATGGGATGAACACTCGATGTCCTTTTGGGAATGGAACAAAGGAAGGTATAGGTGATTTGTAAATATTTCAGAGTAGGGAGGCAATTTAGTTTAATAGTTAAAAGCATAGCTTTGAGATTATTGATGCTTGTAGTGCTGTCAAGATATGTCTGACTCATAGCGACCCTCACAGGGTTTTCAATGGTTGATTGTTTTGGGATTGTTCTCAGAAGTGTATTACCACATTCTTCTCCCATTTTTACATAGCTGGGGATTGAACTTGGGTCCTCAGAGAATGCAGTTCAGCATTGTACCAACTGAAGTAAACCTTAGCCCATACTTGAATCCCAGGACTATTATATTTTAATGTTTGAATTTATGCAAGTTACTTATTTTCTCATAGTTTCAGTTTCTTCATCAGTGAAATGGCTTTGTAGTAGTTACATATCTCATAACATGAGGTTGTTTATAGAAATCAGGGATGCCCATGGACTGATACCAGTCCATGGCTTGTTAGGAAAAGGGCTGCAGAGTAGGAGGTGAGTGAAACTTCAGCTGTATTTATAGTTGCCCCCAATCAGCTCATATCCCAATACCATGTACCCTGCCCCTTACCTTGAAAAATTGTCTTTGACATAATCAGTCCCTGGTGCCAAAAAGTTTGTGGACCACTGATGTAAACAATTTGATACATAGAGATGACTCATAGCACCCTTTTCATTATTAGCAAAATCATTACCATCATCAGCACCAAGACATCAGGGTATTCATTTTGAATGCTAGATTCCAGAAGGATGTTTGTTGTTAGGTGCCATTGAGTTGGATCCTGCTCATAATGACCGTATTTTGAGTACAACAGAACAAAACACTACCCAACAGTGTGCCATTTATATGATCTTTTTATGTTTGAGCCCAATAATGCAGCCACTAGGTTTCTTATCATTTTGAGTCATGATACATCAGTAAAAGAGGTTCCAGGGGCTTTATTCCATTCTTGTCATTAAGATTTACTTTACTTTGAGGAAGGCTGGGATTTACCTCAGTTAGTAGAGTGCCAGTCTGTGCTCTCTGAAGCCCTAGGTTCAGTCCTAAGCACTGCAAAAAATGGGATAAGGACATGGCAGCCCACTACCAAAACAATCCCCAAACAATAAGGCATCAAAACCTCTATGAAAGTTACTGAGTAAGATCTGACTGGAGAGGATCTAGCAACAACTACTTTGAGGAGGTAACTCTTCCTCAGTTGTTTCTTGAATGCCTTCCCAGCCTGGGGGGTTTATTTTCTGACACTATATTTGACAGTGCTTCTCTGCTGTTCATAGGATTTTTAATAGCTAATTGTTTTGGGAGTGGGCTACCAGGTCCTTCTCCATAGCCTGTCTTAACCTGGAAGCTCAGCTGAAACCTGTTTACCATGGCTGGCCCTGACATGGGTGGTATATGAAACACTGGCAGCATAACTTTCAGCATCACAGCAACACACAAACCCTCACATCACAACGAACTGACATACACTTGGACATTCAAGAAGGATAAATATTATATATGTAGCTCCATTTCATAGATAACCAGAAAGTCCCTATATTTAGGTTCTTGATTTTAGTAAATGTACTTGTCAGATGTATATTGATTCTTCATCTTGACTATTATAGTGGATTCCAGCTATTCAGCTGTTTTTAACAAGGAACTTTAGAAAACAACAGAAAGAATTGATTCAACCCATTTGAGAACAAGTAGAAAATAGTTATAGTTTTTATGAGTTATGTTCAGTGTATGAACCCCAAGTGAACCTATGTGTTGATCTTATACATTTCATTGTTTCCATTTTCCTTTTTTTAAATAAAATGATTAGAACTTGAAGAATTAATCCTTTGGCGATTTTTAAAAGACAATTTAAGGCTGAATTGGAAGATTTGGGGTAGGCAGAACTTTTGGAACCTCCTCCAAAATGGCACTTCATTAGTCACCTCTTTGCTTATTCTTAAAATGTGAGGTGGAAATTCAGCAGAGGTGAGATAAGTTTGCACAGTCTGTAGCTCCTTCTTCATATTTCAAGCTCAGTACATTTTATGCTCCACAACTTTAGACTTTGCTACCTATAAGGCATACTCAAATATTTTATATCTTATACAGAAATAATGAAATAAAGATGAAACGATGATCAGAGCCAAAAAAAAGCAAAGTTTTAACACTTTTTGTAGCAAAAAACCAAAAACCATCACCACCAACAAATAAACACATTTTCTTTTTCTGACTTATATTTTGTGTCTTCAACTTGTTCACTGATTATCAGTTGCCTTAGCAGTTATCTAAAATTAAGATAATTTGAACTTTCATATTGTTTTCAATACTTAGTAATTTCCATTTTATTCTCTTAGTATTCAGAAAATGTTTAAATTATGGAAATTTATTTGAGTTAATTATTTCCTCTATAAATGCCTTATAAAATAATCTTTATTATTATGGAAGTATAAAATTTTATGGGAGAAAATTTCTAAAATATACCTCATGTGGATATGACAGATTCAGCTGGAAAAACTCCACTTTTTACTTAAAACATATGGATTATGTTGACCATTATGCTACAGTAATGCAGAAGTAGAGTAGAGAAGAGATCAGAGTTAAAGCAATCTAATCCTTTGGTCATTCGGGAGGAGAATGGAGATATTGATTAACTTTAAGTCTTGTTAAGTAGCCATGTTAAAAATTTAAAGTTAGCTACTAATAGAAATGTAGTACATAATTTATCAATAAGTGGGTGATTAGAAGGACTAGAAAAGAAAACTGGCAAGTTCAAACAGCAAAAAAGAATAAAATATTGACTAAAATTGTAAGTGGAAGATGAAAATTAATGATATAGAAAGTAAAATTTATCAGGAATCACACTATATAAGAAAGAAAGTTAAATTATATAGTGTATAAAATATGTACATAAGGAATGTAATTGTGAAGCATTGAAAATATAGAAATAAAATGCTGAGTAGGCAAGCATTAAGTAAAAGAAAGTTATTATAGCAATATTAATACCAGACAAAATGCAAAATAATATGAATTAATTATAATAGTACTTAATGATAAAAGGAAAATCTCATCAAAAGTATAAAGCAATTATATGCTTATGTGCAGTGACAGCACAATCTCAAAACATAGAAAACAAACATTTATGGTATTACAGGAAAATTACTTACAAATCTATAATTAGCCATATAGTATATATATATATTTAGTACCACACATCTGTCAGTTTGCCATACTGTGGGGCTTTCATGGTTCTATGAGGCTGAAAGCTATGCTATCAGTATTTCAGATACCAGCAGGGTTAACAATGATGGACAGGTTTCAGCTGAGCTTCAAGACTAAGACAGACAAGGGAGTAGGACCTGGAAACACACTCCTGAAACAACTAGCCATTGAAAACCCTATGAATAGCAGAAAAACACTGTCATACACAGTACCAGAAAAATGAGCCCCTCAGTTGGGAAGACACTCAAAAGACTACTGGGGAAGTGTTGCTTCCTCAAAGTAGAGTCTACCTTAATGACAGAAATGGAATAAAGCCCCAGGGACCTACATTTGCTGATGTGGCATGACTCAAAATGAGGAGAAACAACTGTAAATATCTATTAGTAATTGAAGTGTGGAATGTATGAAGCATGAATCTAGGAAAATTAGAAATCATTAAATGGAAATAGAACACATAAACCTTGATGATCTAGTCATCAGTGAGCTAAAATGGACTGGCATGGGCCATTTTGAGTCAGATAATCCTATGTTCTACTATGCTGGGAATGACAAATTAAAGAGAAATGGGATTGCATTCATCATCAAAAAAGACACCTCAAGAGCTGACCTGAAATACAATGCTGTCAGTAATAGAATAATATCCATACACCTACACGGAGGGCCAGTTAATATGACTTTTGTTCAAATTTACACAGCCACCACTGAGGCCATCATTGAAGATCGGGACAATGTCTACCCCCTTCTGCAATCTGAAATAGATCAAACATGAAATAAAGATGTACTGATAATAGCAGGTGACTGGAATGTAAAAGTTGGAAACAAAGAAGAAGGCTCAGTAGTCAGAAAATATGGCCTTAGTGACAGAAACGATGTTAGAGATCACATGATAGAATCATTGGTCTGAACCAATGACCTTTTCATAGCAAATACACATTTTCACCAACATAAATGGTGACTATATGCATAGACTTCACAGGATGTAACATAAAGAACCAAATTGACTACATTTGTGGAAAGATATGATGGAAAAGTTCAATATCCAATTTCAGAATGAGACCAGTTGCTGATTGTGGATGAAACCATCATCTACTCATATGCAAGATTAAGCTGAAACTGGAAAAAATTAGAACAAGTGTACAAGGGCCAAAGTATGACCTTGAGTGTATCCCACCTGAGTTCAGAGACCACCTCAAGAACAGGTTTAATGCATTAGACATGAATGATAAAAGACCAGATGAGTTATGGTATGAAATCAAAGATATCATTCATGAGGAGAGCAAAAGGTTATCAAAAAATAGGAAAAAAAATAAAGACCAAATTACACATCAAAAGAGACTCTGAAACTTGCCCTTGCACATCAAGGCAGCTAAAGAGGAAGACATGAAGAAGTTAAGGACTAAACAGAAGATTTCAAATGGCAGCTTCAGACGACAAAATCAAATATTTTAATAATATGTTCAAAGAGCTGGAGATAGAAAACCAAAAGGAAAGAACACAATCTGTTTTTCTCAAGCTTAAGTAATTGAAGATAAATTTCAAGTGTTGAGTGGCAATACTAAAAGATTGCACAGGGAAAATATTAAATGATGCAGGAAACATCAAAAATAGGTGGAAGGAATCCACAGAATCATTATATAAAAATGAATTGGTAGATGACCAACCACTTCAAGTGGTTGCTTATGATGAGCAACCAATTATACTGGAAGAATAAGTAGAAGCTGTCTTGAAGGAATTGGTGAAACACGAGGCTCCAGGAATTGATGGAATACCAATAGAGAAGTTTCAACAAATAGATGCAACACAAGAGGTGCTAGCATGTTTATGCCAAGAGATTTGGACAACAGCTACCTGGCAAATGACTGGAAGAGATCCATATTTGTGCCTATTCCCAAAAAAGGGGGATCCAATTGAATGTGGAAACTATTGAATGATATCATTAATATCATATGCAAGCATAATTCTAGTAAAGATAATTCAAAAGCAACTGCAGCATTGTACAGATAGGGAAATGCTAGAAAACTAGATGAGAAGACGGCGTGGAACCAGGGACATCATTACTGATGTCAGATAGATATTAGGCAAAAGCAGAGAATACCAGAAAGATGTCTATCTATGTTTTATTGACTATGCAAAGGTGTTTGTATGTGTGGATCATAATAAATTATGTACCACACTGGGAAGAATGGAACTACTAGAGCACCTAATTGTAATCATGAGAAATCTGTACATGGACAAGAAAACAATCATTTGAACAGAACAAGGAAACACTACTTGATTTAATGTCAAGAAAGGTGTGCATTAGAGCTATATCCCTTCACCATATCTCTTCAATCTCTATGCTGAGCAAATAATCTGAGAATCTGGACTTCATGAAAAACAACATGGCATCTTGCTTGAAGGAAGATTCATTAACAACCTATGTTAGGCAGATGACACAACTTTGCTTGCTGAAAGTGAAGAGGATATGATATATACTGACAATGATCAACAAACACAGCTTTCATTATGGATTGTTACTCACATTGACAAAACAAAAATCCTTACAACTAGGTCAGTATGTAACTTCACGATAAATGGCAAAAAGATTGAGGTTGTCCAAGATTTTGCCTTACTTGCTTCTACAATCAACAACTGTGGAAGTAGCAATGAAGAAATCAAAAGATTCTTGCATTGGGAAAAGCTGTGGCAAAACAGCTCTTTTAAGTATTGAAAAGTAAAGATGTCCCATTGAAGACAAAGGTCTGCCTGACTCATGCCATGATATTTTCAGTTGCATCATATGGTTACGTAAACTGGACACTGAACAAAGGAGACAGGAGAAAAGCTGATGCTTTTGAATTATGGTGCTGGAGACAAATATTGAATATACCATGGACTGCCAAAAGAACCAGCAGGTCTGTCCTAGAAGAAGTGCAACCAGAGTGCTTCTTGGAAGCAAGGATTGCTAGAATGCATCATAAGAATTTTGGACATGTAGTCAGGAGGGACCAATCCCTGGAGAAAGACATCATGTTTGGGGCAGTGGCAGGTCAATGAAAAAAAGGAAAGCCCTCCACTAGATAGATTGACACAGTGTCTGCATCAATGGGTTTAAACATAAATGAGATCATGTGCCTGGCACAGAATTAAGCAATGTTTTTTTTCTGTTATACATAGAGTCACTATGAGTTGAACCTGAACAACAGCAGTGTATATTTAAGGTTGTTAGATACTTTACTGATCAGACAAAAATTAGTATAGGAAGTGAATATTTGAATTCAAGCAATGGAAAATATTATATTCTTCAATGGCACAAATGAACCATTTCAAAAATTTGTCATATATTGGACAAGAAAGGATGTCTTAAGGAATTCAGAATTGATAAATCAATATTTAATAACATAAAGTGAATTTGGAAAGATAAAGTGATTCAAGAGAAAAAATTAAAACCCCTCATCTTATTATACAGACATAAATATAATGTATGATATGTAGATACAAGTATTTTTATGCTTTTTATGGTAGAGACTGCTAAATGTTCCTAGAATTCATTCTCTTCTTCTCCATCTTCTTGATAATAGACCATTACCTAGTAAAAGGCCACTACTTTCTGTCAAGTGTAACTGGGTCCATGGCTTCTGGGTATAGAGATGATATTTCCCATCTCCTCTTATAGCTTTCTCATGATGTAAATCATGAAAACTAGCTAGAAGCTATCATTAGCCATGCATACACAGAGAGTGCCTGGAAAGTACCCTGGTTAAGAATCTATAAACTGATGAACCCAGCCTGTAACAGCGTAGTTGAGATGGGGTATGGGCGAGGGGGTAGGGAGAGACAGAGTGTGTGTGTAAGTATTTTTTTGAACTGAGGAATGTTTATAACTTTCATTAGATTTCTGAACTCTTATTCTCCTTGGTTAAAAAAAATAGAATTAAAAGATCTGCCCTAAAGGATTATGGAGTTTCAAGACAGAATAAACATCAGAGTTTCTAGAGGGCTTCATGGGGTCCAGTTGTCTAAATGTTCTGGTCTATATATGTGTTGTGTAAGTGATAAATTACTATCTATTTGGTTTAACTCGTCATGTTTTGGTGTTTCATCATTATAACAGTTTAATTTGCATACTAAATAGAGAATTATTTTCTTAATGTCATAAGTCTACATTTTAGAATGTGGTTTTAAATTAATAAAAAAGTTTTCTGTGCCCTTAACATGTGTTTTATATCACCTTTTGTATTACTCAATTTATTATATGCATTGTCCATAATTTGAAGGGCTGAGATTTAGCTCAGTTGGTAGAGCACTGCGCTGCAGTCTCTGAGGTCCCGAGTTCAATTCATGGCACCACAAAAATGGGAGAAGGACCTGGCAATCCACTCCCAAGGTGATCCCAAAACAGTCAGCCATTGAAAACCATATGAGGGTCGCTATGAGTCGGATACCGATTCAATGGCACCTAACAACAACAACAACATAATTTGAAGATTCCCTTTTGTTAGATTCCTAGACTATTTCTACCTTTTAATTTTGATAAACATTGCTGACTTTATAAACACGGATGAGTTGCATCATCACTGTTTTGTTGTTGTTGTTAGGTGCCCTCGAGTCGAGTCTGACTCATAGCGACCCTATGTACAGCAGATCGAAACACTTGCCGATTCTGCGCCAGGCAAACGATCTTATTTATGTTTAAGCCCATTGTTGCAGACACTGTGTCAATCCAACTGGTAGAGGGTTTTCCTTTTTTTTGGTGACCTGTCACTCTCCCAAACATGATGTCCTTCTCCAGGGATTGATCTCTCCTGACTACATGTCCGAAATATGTAAGACACAGTCTGGCCATTCTTGCTTGCAAGGAGCACTCTGGTTGCACTTCTTCTAGGACATCACTGTTTGTATTTTTATTATTTGTTTAAGAATAAACATGTAGAACAAAATGGCATTTTGATTTATTTTAACCCTGTTATTTCATTCATTAATATTATTGAAGAATTTATTACATAGTTGGCAGTTTCATCTTATACTAATAACTAGATTTCCTTTAATTTATACTGAGATACTTGCACAACTCCATTAATGAACCTGAATTTTATTTAACACTGGCAGAAGAATCCCAACTATATAGCCTACAAATTTCTCTATCAACTCAGAATAGTGAAACTAAATGCTTCTTGTTATGAAGGAATTAATGTCACTTTTTTTTCAGTGCTGGGATTGAATCTAGGCCTTGTACATTGTTTTATATGAATTTTCTTAAAATTATAACCATTTCTTTGCTGGTAAAGACTATTTACAAAAAGAAGTATAGACATCCTTACAAATTTATCCCTTTTTATGATTGTAAGATAAAAGAAGAGTAATATTTTACCAGCATATTTAGTTTAGAAAAACTTATAATCGGCATAAGATATACATGTGTCCCCATGTTCATTGCAGCATTATTCACAATAGCCAAGATCATCTGTCTACTGATGGAAATACATGCAATGGAAGGTAAAAATGATAGACAATTATTCAGCAACAACATGGATGAACATGGGGGTCATAATAAGTGGAACAAGCCAAATACATGAAGGTAAATTCTACATATTACTTATATGTGGAGTTAAAAAGTAAATAAAACTCATAGAAGCAGAGATTACAAAGGTATTTGCTTGGGCCTTGGAAAAGGCTAAAATTGGTATTTGTTAGGCAAAATTTGTAAGCTTTTAGTTGTAAGATGAGTAAATTCTGGACATCTAATCTATATCATAGTGACTATAGTTAATAATGTTGAATTGTTTATTTAAAATTTGCTCAGAGAGAGGATCTAAAGTGTCCTCCCACATGCATGTGTGTCCGCACGCACACACACACGATGAGTGTGTTAATTTGATTATAGTAGCATTTCACAATGTACATGTATATTGAATCATCATGTTGTGCACCATGAATATATAAAATTTCATTTAGTAATTATACCTTAAAGCTGGAGAGAAAAAACCTTATCTTCTTTGATTGTAGATTCAGAAAAAGCATCAGTAAACCATGTCCCAATTTCTTTGAAATTTGTTGTTGTTGTTGTTAGGTGCCATCGAGTCGGTATCTGACTCATAGCGACCCTCATAGGGTTTTCAATGGCTGACTGTTGCGGGATTGCCTTGGGAGTGGATTGCCATGTCCTTCTCCCATTTTAAATTTGTTAGAGTAAGTATTTTTTGACTTTTCTTCTTTAGGAAAATTGGTTGTGCTTTTTTTTGTCATATTTAAGTAAGAGAGCTTTAGTAAGGGGTAATTATTACATTACATTGATTCTTAAGACTGCAGTTTCTTAAAGAAGCTATATAGCTATTGCTAACGGAACTGTTCTTACTTTTATAAATTTAGAATGTTAGTATGGGAAAAAAAGAAATTGGAAAATATTGACTAAAGGTACACAATAGCATAGAGTTATTCATATATTCTGTACAGTCCTCAACAGGAAATAGTTGCTTGTGAACTTCATGCCAATTACATCCAAAGTAGATTAGAAATAACTCAGGTAGCTGGGCTGGTGGTGCAGCTCAGTGGTGGAGTGCTGGCCTAGCATGTGTGCATCCTCAGGTTGTATCCCCAGCACCACACACAAGAAAAATGGCCTAGTCAGAAAAAATAGGCATATTTTTGAAAGTTCTTTTTAAGTGGTCATAGAAATAGACTTAATTATTATTGCTAATGTCTTTAGAAATAATAAAAAGAGTTAATTTTGAATGCTAAATTAAAAAAAATCTGATCAATATCCCATTCGTCCCTTCAGTAATTTATAGATGACAAAATTGACTACTGAGTAAATCAGTTATGTGGCAGAGACACTTTCCAAAAATAACTATAGTTTAGGGTAGAGATTATGTATGGTGTACAAATAAAAAACTCAGTAGAAACTTTAAGTAAACGAGAATAGTTCTCACTAAGGGGAAGAAGAAATGATGTTTGCAATTTTATTTGAGAGATAACATTTGAAAACTGCAGAATGTGCAAAAATATTGTAATAAAGGGCAAGAACTATATAGGGACATTGAGTTGTTTGATGAAGGGAATTTTGTAGGTGTGAGAGAAGTATTGAGAAAGAAACATGAAAAAAGTGAAATTATTGGGCCAGATTGCAGTGGGCTTTATGAAAGTTAAACTAAGGATTCTGGCTAAGAAGTAGTACGAACTCTTTCAGAAATTCTGCCCTGTTATAGCTCTTACCTGTCATATGCTGCTCAAAAATAAAATAAAAACAATCATAAGAAACTGGGCATTGTGGTACACACCTGTAATCCCAGCAATTCAGAAGGCTGAGGGAAAAAAGTGTTGACTTCGAGGCCAGAGGCAACCTAGAACAACTAGAGCCTATCTCAAAATTAAAAATAGAAAAGCAGCTGGGGATGTAGCTCAATGGCAGAGGACTTGCTCAGCACATGCAAAGCTCTGGGTTCAACCCCAGCCCCATTGTAGAAAAAAAAGAGGTTCAGATCATTTTATTCCTTTATTCTCATGTTTCACTTATTAGCTTCCTAATTTAGGATTGGTTTTAAACAATATAACCACAGTGTTAAATAAAGCTATCAAAAATAGGGTTATAAATTTCCAGTAAATTTGATTGAAGCTGTGCCCCGTGGTACATGCCTGTAATCTCAGCAATTTGGGAGGCAGAAGCAGGAGGATTGCAAGTTGGAGGTCTGAGAAGCCTGAGTAATACAGCAAGACCCTGTCTCAAAATAAAAAGTAAAAAATAGTCTCAGTGGTAGAGTGCTTGCAAAGCATGCATGAGGCCCTGGATTCAGCCCCCTAATATGACAAGGAAGAAAGGAAGGAAGGAAGGGGAAAGGACAGGACAGGAAAGGAAGGAAGGAGAAAGAAAAAAAGAAAAAGATGATTGAGGGAAAGATGATAAAGCAAGAAAAAAACTGAGCTGAAGGCATTGATAGGGAATTTTTAACTACTCTGGATTACTTGCTTAAATAAATACATTTAAAAATGCATGTTTTAGGATTTGTGCAAGGTACTAAAAGATGTATTTAAACATTTTTTTGAGTTTGACTCCCTTATGTGTGTGTTCCTACTACAGAGGTCAGTCTGAGATAAAATTGGAAATTAGACTGTCGTAAAGCACCATATAGCAGAGGGTGTTGGGTTTGCTATCCTAAGTTTTTTTAGCCATGGTTCTGGCACAAAATTTTATAATTAAGAGAAAGTCACTGAAACTTTCAGAGCTTCAGTTACATTATCCCTGTGCTTATATTTATAACAATTAGCCATTGAAAATCTTACGAGGGTCTCCGTGAGTCTGACTCCACTTGATGCCACCTAACAATAATAGGACCAAGATTTCCTGTTCTACATAACTCCTGGGCCATTGACACTTTCCCATTTAATAGTAAGAGGAAAAAGTAATTTAATTTATTATTATTCCTCTTCTTTTAAGAATCTTAACTCTGTTTAGTTACACATTATGAGTTCATAACCCCTGATTTTACTTTCTTTTAGTCGACACAGCCTCTCTTGAAAATGTTTCCATTTAAATATGGAATTCTGAGAAGTTCTGAAGAAGTAAATTTTCATGATGAAATTTCAGGGACCTAACTAGGATAAGCCACTTCACCTTCTGGTCTTTAAATTTCCTCACCTGTGTGATTAAATGTTTTACAAATTGATTGCACAGCAGAATCACCTGAAGAGCTTCCAAAACCATAATTTCTTGGGCTCTATCCCAGACCTATCATATCAGAATCATAGAAAATACTGTAATCATGGAAGGTAGGAACACTTAAAATGAGTAATGAAAAGACTACAGTTCCAATCATAATCAGAGATGCAGATTATATCTGCAAAACACTAGAATTATACAGTGCCAGTTTTTAAAAGGGGCCTGGAGTTTAGTTCAGTTGGTAGAGTGCTGCTCTGTGGTCTCTGAGGCCCTAGGTTGGACCCTCAGCACAAAAATGGGAGAAAGACATGCCAATCCACTCCCAAAGCAATCTTGAAACAATCAGACATTGAAAACCCTATGAGGGTCTCTATGAGTCAGACATGACTTGACGGCACCTTAACAGCAACAACATGTTTTTAAAAGCCCTCTAGATTATCTGGATTCACTGTACCAAATTCTTTTCTCCAATTCACACCTAAGCTTGTAGTGCCTAAATTCAAATGAGAATTGTACTGTTACCTCATAAACATCTAAAGAAACACAATGTCTATAAAGGTGAATAATGATGGCATTTACAGTAATAATAATAAAAATAATAGTAAACATATTTGACTAATTCAATGTGGCTATGCTTGGGTTAATAAGGTGTAATATGACCTCAGATTAGTTACATTATACCCTCTCTGATTGATAGGACAAAATTACTGAACAAAGCCTGGTGCCTGTATGACTAATCTCATGAATTTAGGAGGCTGAGACAGGAGGATCTTAAGTTCAAGGCCAAAGGTAGCCAGTGTAACTTATTGAGATCAGTCTTAAAAATAAAAAGGGGTTGGGGGTGCAGGTCAGTGGTAGAGCACTTGCATAGCATGTGCAAGGCCCTGAGTTCAACTACTAATTCCCCCTGCTCCCCCACACAAAAAAGCTGAGCTTATTAGACTTGGCTTTAAAGGACCTATAGTAAGCTGTTCCTCAAATCGTAATTCTGAAAGATTTTGGCAGCTTCCACTAGTAACTTGGAATTTTTAGCCTTTTTATGCCTTGTTATGTGCAATGGTAACATAAAAAGACTTGAAAACATGGAAAATACAAAGTAATAGTCATTATTCGGTACTATAGAACACAAATGTAGCCTTCAGTGAATTCAGACTATTAAGATAACAGTTGACCTTTAGAGGACTCTGCAGACATAGACAAAATGTGTAGACATTAGTCCTGAACAAGATATTTTTATCTAGCAAGGTAAGATTCATTTTCTTCTTATTTCCAGATGTACCTTAAATTTTAATATGAAAAGCAGAGGACATTTAAAAAAATAATGCGGGTTATCTATAACTGGAGTAGTGGTTAGCATGATAAAGTTAGAACAGAAAAAGGTTTTTTTTTTTTTCCTCCTGATTTTATTTTTTCAGATTGAAGAAATCATTGATTTGGTAAAAATGCTTTATTTGTTAGCTAAAAATGTTGGTGAACTTGTGCCTGAAATGAATATTTCAAGGCTTGGGTAAATATTTTAATTTTGAAATTTCAGACAGTTTCCATAATTAGCCCGGGCACTTTTCTGTACAAGTATAACATTAACGGTACTATTCCCAGAACATACTGATGGTAAAGTAAAGTCACTCCACTCATTAAAGGAAAGGAAGAGCAGATGGCCATTATTAATGATGTGGACAGGGGAAAATAATAATGAAAGCTCTGAAGCTTAAAAATATTAAAATGGCTATAGTATTAATCATGCCAGAGATATGGATTATATTCACATAAACCAAACACCAGATAAAAAATAGAAACAAAGCCCTTCATTATGAATTGTTTTGACCATATTATACCATCTGGGTAATTCACTGACATTCTCATTTTCCTGATAATTCCAAATCAGTGAATTTAGTTTAAGAAAACTACCTATTGGCTTTGTAAATTTTCTTATCTGTATAAAAAAATGAATATCTACTACTTTCATTTCTCACAGAGATGAGACTTAATTGAAATCCTTAAGAAGAAATTAATATAAAATAGAAAGCTTTTTAACAGATAACTTATTGAAGTTCTTTCAAAAAATATATTAATGCAGAGGGCCTGTGATTTCTTCACCATAGTATTTTGACTAATGTCTAGGTAAACGTATTAAAACAGATCAGAACACACAATAGAAGTAAAAACAATCCATTTAATTTTCCCAACTATGGAGATGCCTTTGCCAGTCTATTATAAAAAGCATACTTGTATATGATGCTTCTGTCAGCATAGTCTGGACAAGGTAAACCACATTCCTATTGTTTAATGCATATTTGCACAGTCAGTTGGTATTCTTACAGAACCATGATGTTGCACATTAGGGCCTAAAAATATCCAGATGTGAAGCAATAAAAATGTTGAAACATTAGAAGAGAGGAGGCTTTTAAATTTTAAATTTTATACATGTAATTAGAACAAGCTGATTTTACCTCAAAAAGCACAAAACATACTTTGTAGTAATATAAAAATAAATATTAATTTTAAATGGCAAATAAAGGTGAAATGCATTCCTTTTATCTCTGCCCTTCTTTTGAAAATAAAATATCCAACATCAGATCATCAACAGAAGTATTAGTTTGGGTATACCTATTATAAAATATTGTTAGTGGAGACTCTGTTCATCACCCATATTTAAAATTGCAATACAATTTTATACTGAAAAACTAGGCCAATAAAAAAATTTTAGAACCTGGTTTGACATTTCCCTTGGAAATAGATAATTTTTTAAAAGAAAAGAAAAATGCCAGCAGGAAAAAGATACTATTCAAGTTATTATTGGTCTAAATTCTACTTATCTGGGTGTGAACAAATTAGAATCATTTACAATAAATAAAAGGTTTGAAAAATCCCAAACTTTCAAATCATGTCTTGTTATTAAATGCCCTCCAGTCGGGTCCAACTCATAGTGACCCTATGTATAGCAAAACAAAACACTCCCCAGTTCTGTGCCAGGCACATGATATTATTTTTGTTTAAGCCCATTGTTACAGACAACAGTGTCAATTCCTCTATCTAGTTAAGGGTTTTCCTTTTTTTCATTAACCTGCCATTCCCAAACATTATGTCTTTCTGCATGGATTGGTCCCTCCAGACAACATGTCCAAATTACCTAAGATCCAGTCTAGCCATCCTTGCTTCCAAGGGGCACTCTGCTTGCACTGCTTCTAGGACAGACCTGACGGTTCTTTTGGCAGTCGATGGTATATTCAATATTTGTCTCCAGCACCATAATTCAAAAGCATCAGTTCTTCTCCTGTGTCCCTTATTCAATGTCCAGCTCACACAACCATATGATGCTACTGAAAATAACATGTGTCAGGTGCACTTTGTCTTCAATGTGACATCTTTATTTTTCAGTACTTTAAAGAGATATTTTGCCATGCTTTTCCCAATGCAATGTGTCTTTTGATTTCTTGACTGCTGCTTCCATGGGTGTTAATTGTTGAACCAAGTAAAGCAAAATCTTGGACAACCTCAGTTGTTTCTCCAATTATCATGAAGTTACATACTGACCCAGGTGTAAGGATTTTTCTTTTGTTTATATTCAGTGGCAATCCATACTGAAGGCTATGTTCTTTGACATTCATCATTAAACGTTTCAAATCTTCTTCACTTTTAGCAAGCACTGTTGTGTCATCTGCATAATGCAGGTTGTTAATGAGACTTCCACCAATCCTGATGCTGCATTCTTCTTCATAAAGCCAAACTTCTTATATTCTTGCTCAGCATACAAATTAAAGAAATGTGATGAAAGGAAACAGCCCTAATGCACAAATTTCTCGACTTTAAACAAGGCGGTGTTTCCTTGTTCTGTTCCAATGACTGTCTCCAGGTCCATGTACTGATTCCTCATAATTACAATTAAGTGCTGTGGTATTCCTATTCTTCTCACTGTTTTCCATGATTTGTTATGATGTTGTTGTTAGGTGCCATCGAGTCCAGTCTGGCTCATAGCGACCCTATGTACAGCAGATCGAAATACTTCCTGATTTTGTGCCAGGCACATGATCTTATTTATATTTAAGCCCATTGTTGCAGACACTGTGTCAACCCATCTGGCGGAGGGTTTTCTTTTTCTTCAGTGACCCGCCACTCTCCCAAACATGATGTCTTTCTCCAGGGAATGATCTCTCCTGAATACATGTCCAAAATATGTAAGACACAGTCTGTCCATTCTTGCTTCCAAGGAGCACTCTGGTTGCACTTCTTCTAGGACAGATCTGTTGGTTCTATTGGCAGTCCATGGTATATTCAACAGTCGTCTCCAGCACCATTACTCAAAAGCATCAATTCTTTTCCTGTGTCCGTTGTTCAATGTCCAACTTTCACAACCATATGATGCAACTGAAAATGCCGTGGCATGAGTCAGATGCACCTTCGTCTTCAGTGTGACATTTTGCTTTTCAATACTCTAAAGAGATCTTTGCCATTTCCTAGAGCAATGCATCTTTTGATTTCCTGACTGCTGCTTCCATGGGTGTTAATTATAGAGCCAAGAAAAGCAAAATCTTGGACAACCTCAATCTTTTCTCCATTTATTGTGAAGTTGCATACTGGCCCAGTCATAAGGATTTTTGTTTTGTTGATGTTTAGTCGCAACCCATATTGAAGGCTGTGATCTTAGATCTTCATCAGTAAGATGAAGATCTTACTGGCCCATGCCAGTCCATTTTAGTTCACTAATGCCTAGAATGTCAATATTTATGCATTCCATTTCTCTTTTAATTTCTAATTTCCCTAGATTCATATTTCATAATTCCACATTCCAGTTATTAATGTTTTAAATCCTCTGCCACTTTCAGTAAGCAGAGTTGTGTCATCTGCATAATGCAGGTTGTTGATGAGTCTTCCTCCAATCCTGATGCCATGTTCTTCCTCATAAAGTCCAGCTTCTTGGATTATTTGCTCAGCATATAAATTGAAGAGATATGGTGAAAGTATAGAGCCCTGATGCACATCTTTTTCAATGTTAAACCAGGTTGTGTTTCTTTGTTCTGTTGGAACAACTGCCTCCTGGTTTACATACAGATTCCTCATGAATACAATTAGGTGCTCTGGTATTCCCATTTTCCAAAGTGGTATCCATAATTTATTATGATCCACACAGTCAAATGCCTTTGCCTAGTCAATAAAACATAGGTAGACATATTTCTGATATTCCCTGCTTTCAGCTAACATCCATCTGACATCAGCAATGATGTCCCTGGTTCTGGTTCCCTATCCTTTTCTGAATCCAGCATGATTTTCCTGTCTATATACTGTTGCAGTCACTTTTAAATGAGCTTTATTAAAATTTTGTTTGCCTGTGATATTAATGATATTGTTCAATAGTTTCCACACTCAGTTGGATCCCCTTTTAGGGAATAGGCACAAATATGGGTCACTTCCACTCAGTTGGCCAGGTAACTGTTTTCCAAATCTCTTGGCATAAACAAGTGAGCAGCTCTAGTGCTGCATCTGTTTGTTGAAACATCTCTATTGGTAATCCATCAATTCTTGGATCCTTGTGTTGAGCCAGTTCCTACAAGGCAGCTTCCACTTCTTCCTTCCATACCATTGGTTCCCGATCATATGCAACCTCTTGAAATGGTTGATCTTCCACCAGTTCTTTTTTGTATAATGTCTCTATGTATTCCTTCCACTTTCTTCTGAGAGCTGGTAGAAATCTTCCCTATCTTCATTTGTGGCCTTAGTGATGGGTGCATAAATTTGAGTAATAGTCATATTAACTGGCCTTCCTTGTAGGTGTATGTATTATTCTATCACTGACAACATTGTATTTCAGGTCAGTTCTTGAGATGTCTTTTTTGATGATGAATACATTCCCATTTCTCTTTAATTTGTCATTCCCAGCATATTAGAACATATGATTATCTGACTCAACATGGCCCATGCCAGTCCATTTTAGTTCACTAATGCCTAGAATGTCAATATTTATGCATTCCATTTCTCTTTTAATTTCTAATTTCCCTTGATTCATATTTCATAATTCCACATTCCAGTTATTAATGGTTGTTTCACTTGCTTCTCCTCATTTTGCATAGTGCAACATCAGCAGATGCAGGTCCCTGGGGCTTTATTCCTTTTCTGTCATTAAAGTAGCCTGTACTTTGAGGAGGCAACTCTTCCTCAGTAGCCTTTGAGTGTCTTCCCACCTGAGGGGCTCATTTTTCTGATAGTGTCTGACAGTGTTTCTCTGCTGTTCATATGGTTTCAATGGCTAGTTGTTTCAGGAATGGGTTGAAGGTCCTTCTTCCAAGTGTGTCCTAGTGTGGAAGCCCAGCTGAAACCTGTCCATCATGGGTGACCCTGCTCCATGATTTGATATACTGGTAGCATAGCTTTCAGCCTCAGCAACATGCATGCCCACATAGTGTGGCAAAACTGACAGACATGTGGGGGAATCATTTCTTAATGAGGGGTTTAATTCACTCTGCC
Source organism: Pedetes capensis (assembly GCA_007922755.1). Classification (NCBI taxonomy): domain Eukaryota; kingdom Metazoa; phylum Chordata; class Mammalia; order Rodentia; family Pedetidae; genus Pedetes; species Pedetes capensis. Next base: position 83,130 of record VMDO01006405.1, read on the forward strand.
CTAACTTTACCAGCCCCTGTGATTCCTCACTAGCTCTGTGGCTCAGGGATATGGCTCTAAATTAAGGGGTTCTCCAAGTGCAGTCCCCAAACAGATGGAAGCAACAGCATCTTCCAGAGACATGTTACAAATACAGATTCCCAACTGTGTACCAGACGTACAGAATCTGAAACTCTTGAGCCTCTAGGTGATTCTTTTGCACATTCAAGTTTAAGAAGTGTTCAGAGTCATGTTGAAGAAGATAAGAAGTAAAGAAGGTCCAGAATGATTACAGAGCTAATGGCCTTGTTCACCTAGTGGTTCTTTTTCTATGATGGTGAATCTGTTATAATATTCTGCAATTAATGCAGAAAATTCTCTGTTAATTACATGTGTCTGCACTAATGCTGCCTGCACCCCACCACTGTGGCATACAATCCCATCAGATCTCAGAAGCTAAGTAGGTTGGATCCTGGTTAGTACTTGGGTGGGAGACCACCTGGTAACACCAGGTGCTGTAGGCTTGGGAGAAGGTCCCCACAATGCACTCCCAAAAAACAATCAGCCACTGACAACCCTATGAATAGCAGAGAAGCACTAACAATACTGTTTCGCCTGTTGCATATAGGGTCACTATGAGATGGACACTAACTTGTGGGCACCTCACAACAACAACTATAATGCTAATGGATATTTTGAAACAGTGAATATTTTAAATCATATTACTTAATTGTTCTTATTTATTTACTTATTAATAAAATGAGGGGCTTGTGCATACTTTGCAAGTGCTCTACCACTGGGCTGCATTTCAGCCATTTTTAAATTTTTTATCTTGAGATAGGGTCTCGCTAAAATACAGAGGCTACCTCTGGCCTGGAACTTGTGCTGCAAAGCACTGTCAGATATACTACATGACAAGTGAGAGTGTTGGGTAGTGTTTCATTCTGTTGTATACGTGGTCGCTATTAGTTGGACCTGACTCTAAGGCATCCATCAACAACAATTCCCTTTGTGAGGGCTCCATCTTCTTGAGCTAATCACCTCTGAAAGGCCTTGCATTGAAATACCATCATACTGGGCTTAGGATTTTAATTTATGAATTTTGGAAGCATAAACATTTAGTCCATTGTAATACCCTTTAGTCCATTGTAATACCCTTGAGTCTCGCCTTTTATTACCTTTGAGCTATTTTAATAACTCTGCAAATTATAGGTAAATAATAGGTGATATAAAATAATTCTTATTCTTAGATAAGCAAATAAATTCTGTCTGGTGGATTTTTGTAATTTCTCATGAGAACAAATCCAGATTTTCATTGATTTGTAAGTTAATTTTAACATTACTAAGAAAAGTTTTCTCCATATAAATTTGTGTGTGTTTGACTTCTCCTTTGAACTAGCTGTGTCATCTGCCTAATACCTTCATTAATAATTTGTTAAATAAAACATATCTCTATGAGAGTCAAGACTACGCCTTTTGTATAATTATCCTTAAATATCTTTAAAGATATAACAGATTTATAAGAATCACCACCAGTTCAATAAAAGTTTGTTGTTGTTGTTTGGTGCCTTCAAATTGGGTCCAACTCATAATGACACTCATAGGGTTTTCAATGGCTGATTGTTTAGGGATTTCTTAAAGAGTGGACTGCCATGTCTTTCTCCCATTCATAAAATCTTAGCAGACTTTAATTAGGACTTATCTTTTTTTTTTCTTTTCTTGATTTTGGTTCTGAATAGATAGCCATGGTTAGAATCCTTTTTGTGTGTGAAGTCTTCCAAAATTGGGAGACACTGATGGTGTATGATCTTTGTTTTTGAAGACATCATAGAACAGGGAGAGATGTAAATTAGTAACTATTAAACCAGTGTCCCTTACAAGTTAAGTTGATGGAAGTTGTTATTTAGCAAAAGTGAGGGATGGAGGAGTTTAAGAGATGCTTCCTTTGAGCCTGAAATCTCTGAGCTAGTGTTGAAAACTGAAAAGAAAATCTTAGGTTGGAAATTAAGATAAAGGTCATTTTGGGCACATGCTGTGGTGTGTGCAAAGCTTGCATTTCCTCTCAATCTATGAATTTATACTTGAAATAATTAAGAAAATATCTCTGTAAGACTTTTTTCCTTTTATGACCTAAATGTATAAATCTGACAAGTGCACACAATTTTATACTGTAATTCGAAACTATTAGGGCTATTTCCTATGACTTGCATCAAGCTGAATAAACATACTCTGTTGAAATGGAAACTTATTTTGCCATCTTTCTCTGCCTTTTAAAGTAATCAAAGCAGGGTTCTTGAAGACTGAGTGTCTCACCTGTGCCTCCTAATGGCTCATTTATTTTGTTTATCCTGCTTTTGGGAAAATCAGAGGTAGCTTGACATTTGCATTGCTAATAAATCATTTTCAAGTTGCATTCACACTTCATTTGGCAACTTGCATTTGAACAGGACTATCTGGTCCCTATGAATAGCAGAGAAGCACTGACAATAGCGTTTCCCTTGTTGTGCAAAGGGTCGCTATGAGTCAGATACCGACTTGACGGCACCTAACAACAACAACAGCTGGTCATTGATATTAGAAATATATCTTTAAAGAGTCTGTTTTATATAATGGATATATACATATCACCAATCCTTGTGCACATCTATATGACTTTCTTCTTCACTCCAAGTCTTTATGGTACTAAGTCTATAGGATGATGTATTTGCATTTCTCATTTTTGAATTAGTCATTCTCCTGGAGTTCTTGATTCAATTTCTGACATGTTTGTGAGTGAAGGACCCAGCTTAGCCATAGAAAAGCCATTTTATAGATCAGGCTAAGAAAAATTTTCCACTGCCTCAGAGAGACCCCACCCCTCCCAACTTGGGAGGTCCCGAGCTATCTTAAGCTGCCGCTTCCTGTTATCTGCTAACACCAACGTCTCAGAATGCCGAAACCTTCCCCCTTCCTGCTCGCACCTTGCTATTTGATTTAACCAATCAGTTTAGAAGTCAGCCAATGTGACCAATCAAAGTTGTACCAGTCAGCTAACCCGCCATTTTGCTTCTGTAAGGGTATAAAAAGCCCTCGCTTCTGCATTTCAGGGTCTCTCTCGCTCTCTTGTTGGATGGAGCTGAGTAGACCCCGACGCGCCGGACAATAAAATCCTTTGCGCTTGCAGCGGCTCAGGTCTCCGTCTCTCATTGGGAACACTTTGGATAGACACGGTGTCCCTCCGGAAAGCGGAGATAGACACGGTGTCCCTCCGGAAAGCGGAGTCTTACATGAGCAATATCATTTAACTAATTACCCAAGCAGTCTGGGATTTAGCCTGCGGCCGTAGCCCTGTGGCATCCGATCCTGTCAAATCTCGCAAGCTAAACAGGGTCGGGCCTGGTTAGTCCTTGGATGGGAGACCGCCTGGGAACACCAGGTACTGTTGGCTTGGGAGACGGACCCGGCAACCCACTCCCAAAAATCAATCTGCCATTGAAAACTCTACGAACAGCAGAGAAGCACTGACAATACTGTTTCGCTTGTTGTACTGGGCTGGGATTTGGCTCAGCTGGTAGAGCGCTGGTGCTGCAGTCTCTGAGGTCCCGAGTTCAATTCCCAGCACCACAAAAATGGGAGAAGGACCTGGCAATCCACTCCCAAGGCAATCCCGAAATAGTCAGCCATTGAAAACCCTACGAGGGTCGCTATGAGTCGGATACTGACTCTCGATGGCACCTAACAACAACAACAACTGGGATTTAGCTCAGTTGGTAGAGTGCCACTCTGCAGTTTATGAGATCCCTTGTTTGATTCCCAGCACCACAAAAAAACGGGAGAAGGATTTGGCAATCCACTCCGGAGACAACCCTGAAACCATCAGCCATTGAAAACCCTATAAGGGTACCTGGCACAGAATCGGGAAGTGTTTCGATCTGCTGTACATAGGGTCGCTATGAGTCGGACTCGACTCATGGCACCTAACAACAACAACAACAACATGAGTCAGACACAACTCGAAGGCACCTAACAACAATTACCCAAGCAGGAAATCCAAGGTGTTATTTTAATTTTTTGTCTCTGTTCTCCCTTAATCAATCAGCTACCAAATTCAGTTGAGTCCTCCTGAATTACCTCATTTCTCTTGATTCCCAAAGCTTGTAACCCCATGTTTTCTTTTATCATAATTCATGCACATATTAATTTATTAATTATTTCTCCTATGTTTCATCTTTTCCTTCTCCAACATTTATATAAAACTATGCTTCACAATTATCTTTATTTCATGGCCCATGTAGAAGAATTTATAAAGCACACCAGGATAAACAGAGAGGGCTGCTTATATTTGTAGGCCATTGGTTTAGGAGGCTCCATCCATTCTGGAAATTGAAGGGAATACCTATTTCAAAACACTTGCTGCTCTTGGAGTCAATATAGCATGTTATGGCCTGGTGACAGCACACACATATAGTTCCAGAGACTTGGGAGACTGGGGCAGGAGGATTGACAGTTTGAGGCTAGAGGCAGCCTATACAATTTAGCAAGACCTCAACTCAAAATAAAAATATAATAAAAGGGTCTGAGGGTGCATCTCAGTGGCAGAGCACTTGCTTAGCATGCACAAGGATGTAAGTTCAGCCTTCAGTATTGCCCAATAAATAAATAAATAAATAGATAGATAAAACTGGCCTGTATGTATATACTGGTAAGGAAGCTTTGGGGCTGGGGTTCAGCTCAGTTGGTAGAGCACTTCTCTGCAGTTTCTGAGGCCCCAGATATGATTCCCAGCAGCACAAAAATGGGAGAAGGATGAGGCAATCCACTCCTGAGGCAATTTTGAAACAATCAGCCATTGAAAACCCTATGAGGGTTACTATGAGTCGGATATGACTTGACGGCACCTAACAACAACAAGGAAGCTTTGCTATAATCTAATACCAAGCTAATTATTTAATTATATTTCTACTGTATACATTTTAAAATTCTACATTAACTCCTCATTGCTAGTAGGATGAAGTCCATATTTGCTGTTTTAAACTCAAGAGTTCTCAAAACCAACTGAAATACATTTTCTAACACTATTTTCCATTTGTTTCCTAAAGATATCTTGATTCAGTTACTTTACTCTTTTTTCTCAGTAAACCATTGCCATTTCTTCTTTGCTCTGAATATTCCATTTGCTTCTTACTACATATCATAACTAACTGGACTGGGTTTTAGCTCAGTTGGTAGAACACTGCTCCACACTCTCTGAGGGCTTAGGTTTGATCCCCAGCATCACCAAAAAGGGAGAAAGATGTGCCAGTCCACTCCTGAAGCAATCCCAAAACAATCAGCCATTGAAAACCCTATCAGGGTTGCTACGAATCAGACATGACTCAACAGCACCTAGTAACAATAGCATAATTAACTAGACCCTGGCATCAGAAAAGGATACTAATCAACATCTCCATAATGTAAAATTGAAAAAACTCTGTAATTCTAGAACACAAGATTTCCAAGTGGTAAGACATTCAGATAAGAAAAGTGAGCTAGGTGGGAATAAAAAGAAATAGGAGAGAAAATAAAGCTATTAAGATATGAAAATCTAACAGAAAAGAAATAAATGAAATATAATAAACATAATTGTTTATTGAATATTTACAATGTGACAATGAGTGGTCTAAGTGACAAAAATCGACCGAGCTAATTTTTTTGCAGTACTGGGGGCCAAATCAGGGTCTCACATATACTTTGCAAGTGCTCTACTACTATCCTGTACCCCATCCCATGTTTTACTTTTTATTTTGAGATAGACTCTTGCTAAATTACACAGACTGCCTCTGGCCTTGAACTTGCTATCCTCCTACTTCTGCATCCTGAGTTGCTGGGCTTATAGGCATGTGCCACCACTCCTGGCTCAACTGAATTAATTTTTATAATGACCTTATCATACTATTATAATGACATGATATTATTATTGTTATACTGTTATTGTTAAAATCATATGGATGAGAAAAATGCGGTTCAGAGGTTAACCTGGTGAAAACAAACAAATTATGAATTGCAGAAAACAGTCATGAAAAAAAAACTATTAAAAACTAAATGTAAGATAAAGAAAAGATTAAAGTGATTGACTTGAGTTAAAAACTGTTACAGTTCTGAGATTTTTTCCCTTCTTGCAATTTAATACATTGATCAATCCATCATAATTTTGTGGATGCTAATAGAAGATACGAGATTCCAGGTTCAGATATAAAAGACTTGGTTTTGTACAGTCTTGCAAGCAGTATGGGCTTCATATTTACAATACCCTGACTCCTGTAAGGGAAGAAAATACTTTCCCCTCTACCTTCCAAGCTTCTATGGCTGAGGCACATTAGTCAGACTGATAAAAGACAGGTTAATCTGAGGAAAAAAAAAACACTCCAGATTTAATTATGTGCATATACATGTGAGTTCACTAAGAAATGAGATTGAAGTGGCCAGAATTTTAGAGTTCATACAGCATTCTGTGCTAGACAAAGGTTTTTGGTATCCTCAAGGGGAAGGAATAGGTTACAGAAGGAGAAAGGAGGAAATGCATAGTAAAATAAGGGCTATATGGTAAGGTCTATCATGCAAATGTAACTCTAGGGAGCCATTTTTACAAATGAAAACTTTTGTTGCTAATTTTCTTTTTAAGAGACAGACTCTTGCTATGTAGCCCAGGGTGACTTCCTACTCCAGATCCTTCTGCGTCAGCTTCCCCAGTGCTGGGATTACAGGAATGGGCCACTATGCCTGGCTCTTGTTAATCTGGTTTTTGTTGGTTTGTTTGTTTTTGAGACAGGAAATTTCCTTTATTAATGTAAATTTATTTACAAAAGGGTAACTTATACTCTGTTTATTCTGCATCTATTTCTAAGCAGTAAATTCCAAGTTTTTATAGGGTCTCTAGTCAAGAACATTTGCCTTTAGGGAGAAAAATTAATGTAGCCTCTATTGATATCATAGAAGCACCATAAAACCAGAAGTTACTAGAGTGATATCTGCAAATATTTGAATTTTTTAAAAAGTGAGCTAAATACATCCTTCAATTACCTACATATATACATACATACATACATAATGGCAACAAATATATATTTTCAAATCCATAGTACTATGAATTCTTAAAAGAGGAAAACATTTAAAACAACTATTGATTAAATCTGTTTCACTGAGTGAGGAATCAAAATAAAGATTGGGAAATGTGGCATTATATATTTTTTGTAATGTTATATCAAGAATTGCAAGATAACTTATAAAATATTCTCATAAAATGTTTAACTGAGAGTTTCAGAAGATGGTGGACAGATAACACCTGCCTTGAGACCCAGAGAAACCAGAGAGCTTAAATAATGGCTAAGAACTCATACTAAACAGTCAGATATAGTAAAAAGTTAGATAAGAGACAGGGTTAAAACAAAACACAGGTAAATATCAACAACTGCAGAAAAATTTTAAAAAGGGAGAAGGAATCAGTGCTTCAGGTGAGATAGAGTAGAGCTTGTTCCAACAAAAAGAGAAAATTGTTACCTTCATAGTACTTGGCCACCAGGAAACCAACCAGCAATTATTCCAGCATGCCATGGACTATACAGATAGTGGAGATAGTTTGAGATGATGAGATTGAGATTGGAGTCCAAAGTAGAGAAGTGTTAGAGAAACTGCCACACTGTGGATTATCCCTCATTGCCCTGATCACAGAGCAAGGAGAGCATACAGTCCAGAGAAAATTCCATGTGGGAGTCTGGAGCTCAGATTTGCCCGCAGAGCACAACCTGCCGACATCCTGCTGACAAGACACTAGCAGTACTTCCCACTGAGAGAAATTGAGTGTGTCCAGGATGGAAAGCACAGTTGGCACTAGGAGGGTGGTCCACCATCTCCCTGTGCAGAGCTCCTAGCTGTGCAGTTTGCAATAGGAGAGCAGTGTGGTGCAAATCCCACACAGGAGTGTAGGCCTCAGATCCACTGCAGGAGACATGACACCCTGCTCACTGCAGCATGGGATTGGCAAGTGAGCTTGGCAGGGGTTGGGATGCACGTGAGAGGGTGGTATTGGGCCCTGGCTCCCTGCCATCTGCAGCTGCCATTTGGGCTGTGCACTCTGAGTAGAGACCTTGGCACAATCACTCTGTGGGGGAAGCAGAAGTTTTGGAAGGACTGTAGGGGACACAGTGCCTCCCTCCTAATGCAGCACTGGTGAGGCTCCCCACAGGGCAGGTCACTGAGAGCACTGTGAAATCCAGTCCAGCCCAAGAAAGCAGTGTGAGACTTTCTGCCATCATCCCTTGCCAGAGGGACACTGTGCAGAAGCCCTCCACTCAGCCCTGCTGGCTTTAAGCAAGAGAGTGTGTAAGGAAAATCCCTTTCCCTGCAATGGAACTGAGAAATCTCAAAATAAAGCTGTCATCAATGCTTAAGAAATTTTACACAAGAGAAAAATGAAAATGGGACTATAGTTGGAGGTAGCAGTAGGGTCTCAGCTGAACAAAGACTGAGCATGGCTTCCCCTGACAGCAGCAGGCAAGAAAGAGATACTGTGGGACAATGGGAAAAGACACTTCCTGAGGAAAGTGGGATGAAACTCTCTCAGACAGTTGCTGGTTGCTTCTGGTATGAGGGAAAGTGATCAAACCAGAGGTCTCTAGTACTCTCTGGGGAAGAGGTCAAAAGTGGGACTCTGAGTGTGTGTGTGCAAGGCACTTTTGTTTTATTTTCTTTCAATTGTAGTAGTTTTTTTAAACTCTCTCTTCCTTTTCTTTTTATCTTTCCTTCTTAATTTTTAATTTCAGTATATTTCACTTTCACATTTTCTTTTCATTTTCTTTTTTTATCTTTATCTTTTTCTTTCTTTTTTCCATCTCCTCTCTCCCCTCCTCCACCAGAAGAGATGAAGAGATGATTGCCACTGGGAACTGGCCCCCAGTCCAATTGGAATTATGAACTGAAGAGAGGGAGACTGAGGAGTGGAGAGTCCAGGGCATGGTGAAGAGTGACATGAGCTGATGGTTCCCTGAGCCTAGGAGAACTGCTCCAGAATAAGGCCTATCTGGGGTCAAGTAGGGTTTGTGATTTGGAGTAATAGTGCCACAGACTTGACAAACTAAGACACATGGTTTAGGCTGTGGACCATTTGGGGACTGAGGATGCAGGGGACAGAAAGAAACTGAGGGAGCAATTGCTGAATACAGAGTTTGCAGCAGAACCTTGACATTGGACACTGAGTCTGCAAACTATGGGGTAGGGGAGTAAGAGAGAAGCTCCAGCAACTCATCTTCTCCCAAACTCAAAGGAAAGCCAGGGGGGAATTTCTTTACACATAGAGAATGTGAAACCTCACTCCCAGACCAAGCAATAGGCAAGCCTCAGCAGAAAAACAGATGATATATGAAAGGACACACTGGGCGGGAAGATCCTATAGACTGAATCTTCTCAACAGGTAGTGTCAGGCAATCCTGATTTCTGGAATTCAGAATCAGAATTCAGAACCTTGCTTATAAATATGCTAAGAAACATCAAAGACACCAATGCCAGTTCTCTTGAAGTTCTGGATAAAAAGGTATCTCATTTGGAGGACAAATTCTCCAAAGAACTAGCAAATTAAAAACAACAACAACAACAACAACAACAACAACTACATACCAGCAACCCTTGAAATGCAAGGAAAGTTGAATGAAATAAATATTTTAATAGAATCTTTAGTCTCTAGAATAGATGAAGCTGAACACAGGACTGCCATTGCAGAGGAAGAGATACAAGATAATCACAAGCTCAGGTGGAGAGAATGATGAAACAGTATAAACAAGATCTCCAAGAGGTTTCTGACAAACTGAGGAAACAAAACCTAGGTATTTAAGGCATCCATGAAAGAGCAGAAAACAAAATGAGAGGATTAGGAAATTTATTCCAAGAAATATAAGATGAAAACATCCCAAATATAAGGCAAGAACTGGATACCTATCCAGTTGAATCATTCAGAACCTCAAACAGAGAGGACCAGAATAGACTCTTCTCAGGACACATTATAATCGGAACTTAGAGTCCAAAGAAGCCATTCTGAAAGCAGCCAGGGAGAAACACCAACACACCTACAAAGGCAAATCTGTCAGAATAACAGCAGACTTCTCCATAAAAAGATTAAATGCTAGGAAAGCTTGGACAAACATCATCCAACCTCTGAAAAAGAATAACTCCCAACTAAGACTACATTGTCCAGTGAAAATATCTTTTAAAATAGATGGTGAGTACAAGACTTTCCATGATATTGCCCTGTTCAAATGATTTGCAGACACCAAGCCAGCACTCCTCAGGATCCTCAATCAACTACCACATACAGGGGAGATAGGACAACTCCACATAGAAGATTAAAGAAATGAACAGTCAAATGAGAAGAGATTAAAAAAGAAATAAGATAAATATGAATCGAAAACCAGTAACAAGTATTGATTTTATGCATAATAATGCACACTTTTCAATAATTACTCTCAACATAAAAGTCTTAACTCACCATTTAAGAGACAGACTAGTCAATTAGGTGAAAAAAACCATAAACTCTCAATATATACTATTCAAGAGAATCACCTAACCCACAAAGACTATGAAAGGTTGAGAATTAAAGGTTGGAAAACAATATACCAAGCATGGGGAAAACAAAAAGAACCAGGTGTCATGGTACTAATTTAAGATAGATTAGACTTCAATCCAAAAGTAATTAGAGGAGTACTCAGACAGGAATTATTAAAATTAAGGCACAGATATTCCAATTTAGAATCTAAAAGGATAATCCAAAAATTATTGAGACAAAGAGCTGGTTCTTTGAAAAGATTAGTAAAATGATGCTCCTCTAGCCAATCTCACCAAAAGAAAAAAGAAAAGGACAAAATTGAAAAAATTAGAGATGAGAAAGGAATCATAACCATCAATACCCATAACATCCAGAACTTTGTAAGGGAATACTTTGAGAAATTGCATTCCCAAAATAAGAAAATACAGGAGAAATGGATGAATTTATTAACATACACTATTTACCAAAATTAAGCTGGGAGGACATAAGCAATAAAAACCGAACCATTACATACTATGAATATACTGAAATAGAAAAGGTAATAAAAAAACCTCCCAACAATGAAGAGCCCAGGACTTGACGAGTTCAAAGCCGAATTCTACCAAACCTTCAAAGAAGAATTAATACCTGTTCTCAAATTATTTCAAAAAGTAGAAAAGGAGGGAGCACTCCCAAACTCATTCTATGAAACAACCATCACCTTGATACCTAAAGCAGGCAAGGGGGTATCTAAGAAAGAAAATTACAGACCAATTTCCCTAATGAATGTCAATGCAAAAATTCTCGACAAAGTCCCAGCAAACCAAATTCATTGACAAGTAAAGATTATTCATCACAACCAAGTGGGATTTATTCCACAAATTCAAGGCTGGTTCAACTTATGAAAATCGATCAGTGTAATTCAACATATCAAGAGACTTCCAAAGAGAAACCACATGATCATCTTGATCATGCTGAGAAGGCCTTTGACAAAGTACAATAGCTTTTTATGATAAAAACCATGGAGAAGATAGGCATAACAGGAAAATGCCTTAACATCATAAAGGCCATCTATAACAGACATACAGCCAATATTACATTAAATGGAGAAAACCATTTCCTCTAAGATCAGGAATAATACAAGGATGCCCACTCTCTCCTGTCTTATTTAACTTTGTGATCGAAATCCTAGTCAGAGCAATCAGACAAGAGAAAGAAATCATAGGGATATAGATGTGCAAAGAAGAGATCAAATTATCCTTATTCATGGATGACATGATCCTTTACCTAAAGGACCCGAAAAACTCCTCTAGAAAACTTTAGACCTAATTAACTCCTTCAGCAAAGTGGCAGGATACAAAATTAGCACTCAAAAATCAGTAGCTTTCCTTTACACCAACTGTGAGCAGGAAGAGAAGAAAATTACAGCTACAACCCCTTTCACAATAGGCCACCAAAAACTTAAATACCCTGGAGATCTCTACAAGGAAAACTTCAAGACATTAAGGAAGAAAATTGCAGAGGATACTAGAAGGTGGAGGGACCTCCCTGCTCATGGATTAGGAGAAGCAATGGCTATAATACCAAAGGCAATCTACAGATTTGATGCAATCTTCATTAAAATTCCAATGACAGACTTTGCAGAATTAGAAAAAATAATCCAAAAATTTGTATGGAATCACAAAAGACCATGTATAGCCAAAACACTCTTAAACTGAATAACTAGTGCAGGTGGGATCACAATCCCTGACTTTAAACTATACAGGGATATATTAACAAAAACAGCTTGGTACTGGAACAAAAATAGGCCTGAAGACCAGTCGAACAGAAAAGAGGTCCAGAGATACACCAATGCATCTAGAGTCACCTGATCTTTGACAAAGGAGCTAAAAAGCAGGCAAATTGGAGAAAAGATACCCTCTTCAACAAATGGTGCTGGGAAACCTGGATTTCCACCTCAAGAAAAATAAAAACAGATCCCCACCTCTCAATCTGCATGACAGTTAATTCAAAATCGATAAAAGACCTAAACATAAAGCCAGAAACATTAAAATCACTAGGAGAAAAGATAGGCAACACACTCCAACATATAGGCATAGGAAAGCATTTCCTTAATAAGACTCCAACTGCTCAGGAAATTATGTCAAGAATAGAAAAATGGGATTACATGACATTAAAAAGCTTCTGTACAGTGAAAGAAACAATCAACCGAGTTAAGGAAGACCCCACTGAATGGGAGTAAATCTTCACATCCTACACATCTGACAGAGGACTAATTTCTAGAATATACAAAGAACTCAATAAAGCCATTCCCAAGACAATAAGTAATCCAATACATGAGTGGTCAAAGGAACTGAACACAGAGTTCTCAAATGAAGAAATCTGTAAATCCATGAAACACATGAAAAATGCACAATATCTGTAGCCATTAGGGAAATGCAAATCAAAATAACTCTGAGATTCCACCTAACTCCGGGAGGATTGGCCAAGATCAACAAAACAAATACTAACAAATGCTGGTTAGGTTGTCGAGCAAAAGGAACCCTCTTACACTGCTGGTGGGACTGTAAATTGGTTCACCCACTTTGGAAATCAGTATGGAGATATCTCAGAAAACTGAAAATAGAACTGCCATACATCCCAGCTATACCACTACTGGGAATATATACAATAGAATACTACTCAGCAATACAAATATGAAATAATATCACTTGTAGCAAAATGGATGGAATTGGAGAACATCATCTGAAGCGAATGAACACAAGCTCAAAAAGAAGAATACCATATGTTCTCACTCGTGGGAGCTGAATCATACTTAAAGGAAGAAAAAAATCCAATATGTAAATTGATATATAAAAAATGCACAAGTAAACAGCATAGAAGTGACAATATAAAGGGTAGAAAGAAGGAGGGAACTAGTAGAGGGAAGCAAAGATTGGGGATGATGTGATGGGGAGGAGGGTCAATATGGAGGGATGAATGGGGAGAGTATGATCTCAACGTAAACAGTGCAACTTCATGAGTATATTGACAAAATAAGGGAATATAACCCTCAGATAAGCATTTGAGTTTTACTATATATTAGCTATAAGGCTCCATAAACTTTGTGGGTTGATGAAAGTGTTACTAGAAGTGATGTAAAGGATGCATAATGGAAAAAAGCCTGCAGCCATAGCCCTGTGGCATCCGATCCCGTCAGATCTTGGAAGCTAAGCAGGGTTGGGCCTGGTTAGTACCTGGATGGGAGACCGCCTGGGAACACCAGAAGCTGTAGGCTTGGGAGAAGGACCTGGCAACCCCCTCCCAAAAATCAATCTGCCATTGAAATCCCTATGAACAGCAGAGAAGCACTGACAATAGTGTTTCCCCTGGTGTACAGAGGGTCGCTATGAGTGGGATACTGACTCGAAGGCACCTAACAACAACAACAATGGAAAAACCAAATGCTGTATTACTCTGCACCCCATCATTATTTACTAATAAAGGGAAAACATGTTTAACTGGAATCAGATAAAATCTGTAGAAGTAAAGAAGTATTGGCATGTGTGGGGAGGGGGTTGAGGAGGGTAGAAGAGCAATTCAAATGACATTCAAAAGGGACAATTGGATAAGTCCAGAATCTGAGTAATTATATATGACAAATGGTCTGGACTTTTATTAAGTCAATGTTATTAAAATGCATTGTGGTTCTGTTTAGAATAAATGAAACCTAAGAGACAGTTTTGATCTGCTGTACATAGGGTCGCTATGAGTCAGACCTGACTCTATGGCACCAGCAACAACAACAACAACAACAACAACAACAACAATAACAACAACAAGAGACAAAAACAGTGCATGAACTTAGATTAGATCCTGTAAACAGCAATAATAAAGTTATCAAATATATTTTGGAGCAAGTAGATATATTTGCATATGGGTTGGACATGAAGTACTATTATGAATAATCGTATTTTAACTATCTTGGAGATTGCTTATTCTTAGGAGATACACTAAAATATTTGTTGTTGTTTTTAAGTGCCATCAAGTTGGATCCAACTCATAGTGAACCTCATAGGTTTTCAATGGCTGATTGTTTTCAGATTGTTTTGGGAGTGGGCTGCCACATTCTTCTCCCATTTTTGCAGTGCTGAAAGTGGAACCTACGGCCTGAGAGAGTGCAGGGTGGCACTCTTCCAACTGAGCTAAGCCCCAGCTCCTAAAATATTTAGGACAAAGTATTGTTATAGTTATAAATATACTTAGCAAGAAAAGCAATTAATATAGGTAAAGTAAACATGGCATTCATATTTATAAATCCAAGTGAAGATTATTTGGTTATTTATTTTTGTAATGTTTTAATTGTCCATAGGATTATAAAAGTTTCACAATAAAAATTGGGGGCAGACATAAAGAACTTGATATAGTAGTATAGTAGAAATAGTAATGTGGAAGGATCAGTGACAAACATTGAACTCCTTTAGAAACAGAACAAAACAACTGTGGGTATTATATATTTAGAATATACTATAAAAGTTACATGGGGCTCCAGGTTAGCTCAGTTGGTAAAGTGCTGCTTTAGCCTTTCTGAGGACATGGGTTTGATCACTAGCACCACAGAAATGGAAGAAGGATGTGTCAGTCCACGCCTGAAAACAGTCCCCTAATAATCAGCCACTGAAAACCCTTATGGTGGTCTCTGAGTTGGACCCAACTTGATGACACTAACAACAAAATGAAAGTTATGTATTCTGGAAACGTTACAAAAATCAAGAGAGAAAGGGAAGATGGATAGAAATACAATATGAATTTCATTCTCTTTCATGGTGGAGGAAAAATAGATGCTTTAGAAATATTAAATAAAAAGTACAAACAAGCTGGATGTCGTGGTGCACACCTATAATCTCAGGCATTTGAAGGCTTAGGCAGGAGGATCACAGTTTTGAGGCCAGAGGCAACCTGCATAATTTAACAAGACTCTGTATCAAACATAAAAAGTAAAAAAGGGCTGGGAGTGCTGCTCGGTGGCAGAGCACTTGCCTAGTGTATTAATCAGCTGATACATTGCTATGGCAGAGAAACCAGCTGAAACAAACTTACTTGAGAAAAGATTAATTGGAGACTCATGGTTAGAGGATGAATGGTGGCAGGGCAGGTGCGGCAGCAGTAGGCAGCAGGGCCTTGGGCAAAGAATCTCCCATCTTGGCCATCAGAAAGCAGAGAGCAGAGAGAGCAACCAGAACCACAGGTCTGGGGTGAGGAAAACAAACAAAACCTCCAAAGGCCCACACCTAATGACAGCTTCTGCAAAACTGAGTCCCATCTCCCAAAGTTCCATAACCTCCCAGGACAGCATCACCAGCTGAGGACCAAGCATTTAAGCACATGACCTTTGGACAAAATTTTAAACCATGACACCAAGCTGGTATAAGGTCCTGGGTTCAACACTCTAGTATTGCAAAACCCAAAACCAAAACTGAACAAGATAAACAAAAATACACAGAAAAAATAGAGACCAAATACTAAATTACACAAGTTGCTTCTAAAATATTGAATATTAGCTATATGTTAACTAAGAAAGAAAATCCTCCCCAATACAGTCAAATAAAATCGTCACCACTGAGTAAAAGCTAGAAAACAAAGGAGCCAACAGGAAAAAAGTAACGTAAAATTCTGTGGCAAAACATGGATCAAACACAGTATCTCACTGATTATTAGAAAAAGTCATTCTAAGAGTAGATTTAAGAGTCCAGCTATATGCTTTATAAGGAGCTCTATCTCAGTAAAGTTCGTCCATCATCTTTGATGGTGTTTAAGCACCAAGTGCTGTAGTAACTATGTTAAGTTGTTAAGTGCCATCGAGTCGTGCCTGACTCATAGCGACTCTCATATGGTTTTCAATGGCAGATTGTTTTGAGATTGCCTTGGGAGTGGATTGCCACGTCCTTCTCCCATTTTTGCGGTGCTGGGAATCGAACTTGGGACCTCAGAGACTGCAGAGCGGTGCTCTACCAATTGAGCTAAACCCCAGCCCGTAGTAACTATAAGGTCATACAATAATGAAAAACAGATATTGTACACAGCATCATGAGTCTGTAGTTTAGTTGAAATTAGAATTCAACAAAGTATAATAGCACAGAGTATGGTAAGGTTAAAAAAAAAATGAAGCAAAATAAAGGTTGAATGTAAAAGGAAAGCAAATAAATAAATAACCACACAAACACAAACATCGGCTAAAACTGACTTCAAGGCAAGACAAATTCAACAGACGAAAGGGAGTCTCAAGGGAGCTCTGTCATGAATCCTAATGTACCACCGCAAACATAACATTTATGAAGCAAAAGCTGCAGAAAATTGGAACAAAATACAATAATATGACAAATGAAGTAATCGAAAAGGATTTATGGTTATAGAATGTAAATGTTTTGTAAATTGGGCGGTGAATAAGATAGCTGTAATAAACATACTACAATTTATACCTGAATCCAGAGACTAAAGCATCTTAGAAGCCATATTCGAAAATTCTGATTACATGTTAGGCCTCAGAATAATGTTAGTAAATCCCAATAGTAAAAAATGGAACAGACCAAAATTGAATAAAAGTAGAAATAACCATCAAATTAGAAACCTAAAATCTCAAGTACTAGAAATTAAGAAGAAAAGCGAATGAAAAAATCTCTGTTGAACAACTTTTTCTGAGTAGAAATTCAAAACAGACATAGACATATCTAGAAAAGGACAATGAAAACACTGGTAGTCATAGTATATGGTATATAAATTTCTGCTCAGAGAAAAATTCAAAGCATTCCTCATGTGTATTGCTAGCAGATAGGAACTGAAAGTAAATGAATTATCACTCAATTCATAAAATTATGAAAGGAATACATAACCAATGAAACAAAAACAAAAGAAGAAATTGAAATATATATAGCAAAAATAAGTGGATTTGAATAACAAAAAGCAGTGGTTTCTGAAAAGATACAATGAAGCAATAATTAACCAAGTAATCAGTAGCTACCTTATTTTTAAAAAATGAAACTAAGTTGAATATCAGAGGAAAAATTTTCTTGACCTTATACATACAAAACTGA